>BQNB010115596.1:0-21530 GCA_026074375.1 Tanacetum coccineum
GTAAGAAATACATTCTAAAATCGTCAACATAAAGTTGGTGAGATCATAGGTTTAAGTAAAAAGTAACGTGGACCACAAGATTTCCAAGTGTGACTATTATAACAAATACAATATCACAAAATGTATTACTATTGCACTAAGCTCATGACACTGAAGCCTTAACGTAATCAAGTATATATGTAGCCTCGGTAATCGATGTTTTGCATATACACCCAAGTGCTACCTCAAATGAAATACGTCTGTATGATATGGTGATCAAGTAAGTGCTACAAACTTGGACAGGGGTGTCAACCCCAATAGATCTATTCATAACATTCGTGCTTACAAAGTAATTAACGGTTCATAATAGTGGGGACTTCATAATATTAGTAACTTAGGCAATACGTAAAAGTTGAAGTACTTGTGTCCATAAGTAAAAACGAGCAATGTATTCTCACCCCAAAGTAGTTTAAAACGAGTATTAAACAAGTTAAAGTGGGGCTATGAAACTCACAAAAGGGTAACTTAGGCAATACATAAATGTTTTAAGTGCTTGTGTCCATAAAAGTAAACGAGCAATGTATTCTCACCCTAAAGTAGTTCAAAACGAGTATTAAAACAAGTAAAAGTGGGGCTATGAAACTCACTAAAGGGTAAATTTGGAAATACGTAAATGTTTTAAGTGTTCGTGTCCATAAAAGAAAATGAGCAATTTATTCTCACCCCAAGTAGTTCATAACGAGTATTAAAACAATTAAAGTGTGGCTATGAAAATCACCTCAATAAAGTTGTAACAACGTAAATCATATGCAAGTTCAATGAAACAACGTGTCCTAACCGCGACCTAAATCAATAAGACGCCTTAGGTACAATACGATATGTTCTATATGTGTTAACCTTAAAGATTCATAACCATAACACAATCCGGAGGTCGGGGAGGATAAAATAAGAACTTAGCCATATTATTAGATGTAGAGAGAGAAAGGGAAGAGTGTGTGTTTTCTAGAGAGAATGAGGAGAAAACACACACTTATGATACAAATGATTATCCACACACCTCCATGGAAGTATGGAGGGGGTATATATAGTCCTATATGTCACCTAACTATGCTAACATGACGTTTCTAGTTCTTATCCAACACGACTATATTAAACTAATGTAATTCCATATAAGTCAACATATTTTAAGGCTAACAGTCTTCTCCTAATATGTGGACATACAAAATTACTTACAATGTTCCTAACAAGTACAAATACAAACAAAATAAAGTCTTCCATAGTGCTTCTATTGCTAAAGATGACATTTGTGTCTTCCTGTCTTGATACTTGTACTCCAACTTGGATCTTCTGTGTCTTTCCTTGTTCTAGAACCATTGTAGTATGCATGAGTTGGATTAACTTCCCCTCAATTCATGCAACATGTCTTGAAACGCTTTCTTTATATACTCCTTTTTGATGAAGTTTCTGAATCAGCTTCACCCCAAACTAACATCCATATCTTGATCAGATTCTGAAACTTTAATGTAGCTCGAACGATCTTCTAACATTAACATTTAAAGTGCATATCGGAATTTTTAGAAGAATCAGCCAACCATACCAACTAATATTGCTTCTATACTATATCATGACATTTGGTCTTGGTAAATATCCGTTTAGGGGAACATGCAAGATATCAGCAACAAATCTTCTTAGGCTTGCAGAATACTTCACACAAACCATACTAAGTAAAGTAGTATAAACTACTTCCCCCTGGAAGTTGACCTGATTACATCAAAGTACACGTTTTCCCCCATGATGGTTTTGAACTCTCGAAAGCATCATTGACGTGTATGAATGACATTGAAGAACTTTGAAAGATTTTACTAAGACTGTGAAGTACCATTGACGTTCTGTGCATATGATTTTTTGAACAATGGTGTCAACAATAGATCACTACATGCATAACTAAATATAAAAGACACGATGTGTCATGACAATACCGAAAACAAAAGAATGGCAACTTGTATTAATGAAAAAGGGGTCTCATCAATACAAAGAAAATGTATCACAACCCTATCAAACCTAACAACATTCAAGAATTCATGCAAACAATTATGAAATAAATCAAAGAAACTCCAATCCATCCTAACGGTCCGTCTACCACTTTTATTAACTTCAACACCTTCAAAACGCTCACCTGAAAATGATGCTTAAAATGTCAACACAATGGAGTGAGAGTCATAGGTTTACGACACCAATCCAATATTTAAATATCAATTACTAGTGATTAATAAGAAAAACAAACAACATAGGCAGGACAATTTAGCTGACTATTAGACATAGCTATCTTGCATTCAACTAACAAACCAAGCCCATTGATGACGGAACCCAGTCCCCACAATCCAAACCAGAAAATTTATCATATAGTCCATTGAAGTGGAATGTTATCCCCGATCCCAGACTCTTGGTACCGTATCTACACAATATCATACCCACACGAAGTAGGCGAAAACCAAATCCAAACTTAATCACAAGGAGACGATCACACTCCATGGATGTCATACCCACAAAGTAGGCGAAAACCAATCTCAAACTAAATCACAAGGAGACGATCACGCTTCATGGATGTCATACGACATGCATCACATAAACAGAAATAGCTACATAAATTCCATGCTCAATTAAACACATAATCACAGCAATTAAAATTTTCAAAACACATTTTCATCATTTCCATCCTAAGAAAACATAGTAAAATGGGATTATGAAACTCACATGATGCTCAGCTACTTCACAAAATCTTGCACACAATCTAAACACAACAAAAACACAAGTTACACTAGGTTAGGCTAAATGCACAAGCCAATGTAACAATCATATGATGAACTTCTAAACCTTACACTAAGTTTATAATCCTTTATATACATCTCCCAAATCATTTTCATACTCTATATAACCTTAACCATTAACTTCTAACTTTTCAGTTTCTGGCAGAAATTTGTAGTCACTTCGTGGCCACAAATAAAATACTAAAACACCTAATTGATGGTTCTCCTTATATCTCATAGCTACCCAATGAGTTGTGAGATACTGTGATTTTTTAGAAAAAATAATACTAAGTGGAACTATTTTATAAAAATTCATCATTACAAAGTACTCAGATTCGGATCTGAACGCACACTAAAAAGTTTGACGTCCTTAAAAATACTTAGAAAATGTTTTATCGCTAGCCCTTCGAACTGGAGTTAATAGACACCTAAACTATCACCCATGATTTTTGGCTACCCTAATTTGAAATTCAAGTAGGGGTTTTACTCCCGTAAATCAGACCCAAATCTGACCCGAATTTACTGTTTTGACAACTTTTCTTGCAAAAATTATTTGACTAACTTTCCTACCTCAAAACATTTTGGGGCCGGACTTTTTGGAAACTAGACTCTCTGAACTTATCAATAGATATAAGATTCATAAAGAAAAACGTTACCATCCTTGAGATATCCATCGAACAACATGAACTAAAATTCTGCTCAAACCTAATTCCTATTTAAACGCGATCCAACCCTAACCAATTACATCAATATGATCCTAATTAAACCCTAAACACTTCTAATTAAGTTTAAACATTATAAATTTACAGATTTTTATGAATCCTAATTTATCAATCACTTTATTGTTACATGAATTAAAGAAAACTAAACAAGTAGGGTTTTTGAACATACTTTAATCCTTGATTCTTTAAACCGTAAATCACCAAATTGATCTTGAATAGAAAAAAATCTTTTTTTTTTTCCTGCTTCTTGGTTCTACCGGAAAAATAAAAAATATAGGATGAGGGGTTAGTTATTTATATTGAAAAAGAAAAAAGTTTGGATAATTACCTATTTAGAATTCCCACTTAAAAACAAAATTTAGTTTCTCTTTTTTTCTTTCTTTAAACAGGTCAAATACATCCTTGTTTTTATTTTTTTTTATATTTTATATTAGTAATTTTGAATTTTATACACATATATATAATGTGTGTGTGTATATATATATTATATAAATAATATATATATATAATATATATATATATATATATAATAATAATAATAATAATAATAATAAAACTAGATTTAATTACATATTATCCTTAAACCCTTATATTATTATTTACACAAAAACCCTTAAATTTTGATATTTTTTTATATAAAAACCTTTATTTATTTTACCTTTCAAATCTTTTAAATTAAAACTAGATTAATTGACTATGAATAAATTTCATTTCTAATTTTATTTTACCAACTTAATAAAACTAAGTTCAAAATTCTATATTTTCTAAACTAAACTTTTAATTTTACTAACTACTAACACTTAAAGATATAAATACGTATACATATACATATAAATACGTACACACATAGAATTATACTATCATTTTCATTGTCACTAAAATGTGAACAAAATGAAATACCTATAACAACCATAACTTCACAATCAAAAGGAGACGATCACGCTCCATTGATTGGTAACCAAACTCACATAAGATCACATAAACACATAATTATTATAACACATAATGATGTTCAAGTCCATACTAACGGTTTGACTAACCTGCTCAAAGCACAGTTGTCACAGTATCCCCCCTTAGGTAAATCTCGTCCCGAGATTTAACTAGTAGGTTGAACATCATCATCAACAAACAATCGAGAATACTTAGCTTTCATATGGTCCTCACGTTCCCACATGAACTTAGGGCCACGCTTTGAATCTCATCTAACTTTCACGATCGGAAACCTACTGCTTACAACTTTGCTTGCCCATACAAGGGTACAAATAGCAGTATAACAACTCTAAGCAAAATAAACATCCAACTACATGAACATCGCCCGTCTTCGAGGAAACTCGTCAAAAACCTTAAGTTGTGTAACAACGTCATTCATAACCTAACCCCGCAACTCATCAAACAAGAACTGTCTTGGAACTAAGTTATGAGTTGTTACAAAGCTCAACGTTTTTGAAGAATCAGCTCGACTTCGAGTTTATTCAAAATATAACATTAACCAAACCACCTCAGAACATTCAAGGGTGCACTAAAGTCTACCAGTAACCCTATGTACCCAACTTTAATTAGTACTTCCAACGATAGCTTGCTCAACGAGCAAATGTGGATACTTAGTTTTTATGAAATCCTCATGACCTCGCTTCGAGTTCCAATGGACTTTAACTATCTGGGGGAGAGGGGGGGAGAAAAGGGGAAAAAGGGGACGGAATCCTACTACTCTTCAAACTTTCAACCTCACGATCAATAATCTCAACAGGTTCTTCAACAAAACGAAGAGTTTTGTCTACCTTAATTTCTTCTAAATGCACATGCAGATTTGTATCCGCTAAATACTTCTTTAAATTTGAAACACATCAAATACGCTACTAAATTATTGAGACAATCTTAATCAATAGGCCATAGGACCGATCCCTTTAATGATCTCAAATGGTCCCACATATCTTGGTGCTAACATTTCTTTCTTTCCAAAATGCACTTCATCTTTCCAAGACGACACTTCCAACATCACTTTATCACCAACTTTAACTCTAAATGTTTACGCATATTGCCAACATAGCTCTTTTGGCAATCTCTAGCCGCTTTGAGCTTTTCTTTAATCAACATCACCTTATTTGTTGTCTCTTGTACCAATTCTGATCCAATCGACCGAATTTCTCCAATTTCAGCCTAAAAAAACATGTGACCTACACTTCCTCCCATACAACGCTTCAAATGGAACACATCAAACACCCGAATGATAACTATTATTATAGAAAACTCAGTTAAGGGTAGATGAGTATCCTAATTACCACCAAAAAAATCAATAACGCACGCTCTCAACATATCCTTCAAAGTCTGAATGGTACGCTCACTTTGTCCGTCCATTTGAGGATGATAAGTAGTACGCATGTTTTAGCCGTGTTCTCAATGCCTTTCGCAATGTCTACCAAAGCCGCGAAGTAAATCTTCCACCACGATCTAAGATGATCGACACATGCACTCCATGCCTTGTTACTATCTCATTAGTGTAAAGTCTCGCCAAATTCTCCATTTTAAAATCTTCACGTACTACCATGTAATGGGCATACCTTAGTCAGTCTATCAACTATTACCCAATTCGTATCATACCCACTACTTGATCTTAGCAACCTTGTAATAAAGTCTATAGTTATTATATCATACTTCCACTCGGGTATCTCTAGTTGTTACAATAAACCCGAAGGTCTTTGATGTTTCAGCATTCACCTTTAAACAAGTCAAACAATTGCTAACATAGGTAGCAATATCCTTCTCCATACATGGCCACCATACATATCTCTAAGGTCATAGTACGTCTTATCCGCTCCCGAATGTACCAAGTACCTTGATGCATGAGCCTCGTCCATCATTAATGTCCTTACATCACCTATTAATGGAACCCATAATAAATACATACCTCCACCTTCCTTCCTTTCCATTAGTTGGTCCAGGCCACGCAGCATTTCTGCTGTCGCGTTCTCTACCTTGCCTCTTTGCATGAGTACACAACCTAATCCTTGATTTGACGCGTCGCAGTAAACTACAAACTCTTTGGATCCATCAGGCAATGACAATATTGGTGCATTTCACAAATTTCCCTTCAACGTCTGAAAAGCTTCCTCTTGTTCCTTGGCCCACTCCTACTTCTTATTCTTCTGAGTCAGTGAAGTAAGGGGGTTTAGCGATCTTAGAAAAATTTACTATGAAACGTCGGTAGTAACCTGATCAATGTCCAAGTAATGATTGAATCCCCGGAAGGTCGTCTATGGTACTTTTAATTCTACATTGCTGTCTATCATACTAATAGTCCAACGTGAATATCATTGCTGTTAACCACGTGTTTGAGAAACGCACTTCTTGTAGCCAGAATTCATACTTGGAAAACTAGGCAAACAACTTTTCCTTCTTCAGCAGCTCTAACACCAACTTCAAATGAACCTCGTGATCCTCCTTAGACTTCGAGTAGATCAAGATATCATCGATAAACAAAATGAAAAACTTGTCTAAATACGGCTTGCACACCCGGTTCTTCAAGTCCATGAAAACCGCTGGTGCATTGGTTAACCCAAAAGGCATAACCGTAAACTCAAAGTGTCCATATCGCGTCCTAAATGCCGTCTTGAGAATATCTTCTCCATTACCACTTAACTGATGGTAAACCGGAACGAATAGCATCTTAGAGGAAATAAACGGAAGCTTTAAACTGGTCGAACAGTCGTCGATCCTTGGGAGATTCTTAGGTTGTCACTTGTGGACAACTCTCGATAATCCTATGCACTTCGAATTGATCCGTCCCTTCTTTGAAAACACGTGCACCCCACAAGAGTGACTGGTCGAATAAACATATAGCAAATGACCTTCTCTTGTAAATATTATTTGAAAATGCTAAAAAAATTCCATAACTTATAAAATTGTACAGAAATCTACCTAAGACATTATTGTCCACTTTAGTGAAAAGAAGTTTGCCAAAAAGGTTCTTTAAAGTGGTTAAAATAAGCTCACAAGTAGACCCATTTTTTGGACATATTTAAAGTTTCTTACAACTAATGTTTAAACAACTTTCAACACTACAAATCTACAAAGGTAATATGAAATGATGCTTAATAAGTTAAATATATTAAAAATAGCTTAAATAAGATGCTTACAAAAATTTGGTGGTGATTAAGAGGTTAAGAAGTGCACAAGAACAACCCATATATACTAGAAACCCCTAATTTTGAATATCCAAACCCTAGTTCTTGTAAAAATCCTTAAAGAAAATCTTGAAAACCCTTGCTTAAGCCTTTTTTTTGCCAAAACTAATGAGAGTATAGGGAGGAAAATTTGTTTTTAAATGTGTAATTATGAGTGTGAATAAACTAGCTAGATGGGGTTTCTTTTATAGTGGAAGTTGTGGTGAGGTCAAAGAGTGTTTTACCCATCACAAGACTTGGTAAATCATAGAAGGAAAAGGAGTCATGTGACTCATTATGAAGGCTTGTGAAAGGGGAAGAGGACAAAAGAAGCATGCTTGCTAGGTTCAAGACTTTTGGTGTAGTCGTGGTTATAGAAATAAAGGGTTACAAGGCAAGAAAGAAATGGTTTTTATATCCCTTATGAGAGGCTAGATTCTAGGATTTAAAATGGGGAGGAAAATGTTTTTTAAAGTGTATAATACTAGTAAAAATAATACCTCAAATGTGGTGAGGGTATTGTGTATGTTGTGCATGCATGCATGTAATATAATGCGTGTCTGGAAAGACTTACGTAAAATTTGTAAAACCGAATGCATATGAATTATAAATCATGCTCATGAGAACAATAGTGTTCTTGCTAGACGTAGAATAATCTTAGTACAGTGACGGAATGCGTTTAAAAATGATTCTCGTTATACGAGTGATAAAATAACGATTATACGTAAAGTCAAGTATGTATGTGTTCAAAGTAAAATGTTCAAGTTTATAAATAAATGTTAACCTGAAATTGTCAGTTGTCACATTCACAGTCTTTTTGTTTGGTAGAGCAACATAATTCGCACTATAATTTAACCTAATGATAGTATAAAAGTCACCACGGTTAAAGGATAGTGGTTTTGAAGAGCAAGAGAGTGAGAAGGTGATTGTGTTTGAAGTAATATCTACTTCAGCATTATACTAGAATTCCCTAAGGTATTCATAGTAGTATGCAAAAGGGGTTTTGGTTAAAGAAGCACATACACAACAAATTTTCATAAATGAGAACAAGGGTTGGTACAAATGGGTTTCGTGTTCTAAAAGTGCAATGCTATTGTTGAACGCAAAGACACCTTTCCCAAGCTCAAATTTTACATTGTTGGTAGGGATTAAAGCTTTTTGTGTTGATGAAGAAGAAGTCATCTTAAAATAATGGTGTTTAGCTTCTTTGAGTGTTTGAAAATTAAGGTTTATGGTGAAAGAGATGGTGAAGATGAAAGTTGAGTGTGTTTTTCCAAATGATCTAAAAGGTTTTTATCTTTTGAAAAATGAAAAACGTTTGAGATCCGCATTAAATGCGTAGTGGTAGAAACTATCAAAAAGATTGGGTCCCATGATCTTTCGGGTATACAGTTGTCCCCAGAAATTCAAGAAGGTAGGTAACTTGTGTTATAAAAGATTTGAATTAAATATTAAGAATTTTTGTGTTCTATTTTAATTGCGACTATTCAGTTACTTTAAAAACATTTAATATTTAAGTCATGGATCATTTAAAGCTTTTTCTGCGGGTCCAGGCCTGCTACGAGCATCCGACAAGAGATCTGAGTCGGCCTCCTTCTCCGACTCTTCTAACTAACCTTCCTCATTCGGTTCCTCGAGAGGCTCCTCCTCAATTGGCTCCTCTTTTGAATCATAAGCTATCGAGTAGCCCGTAGGTCGAAATAAAACTCAAAGAAAGCAAGAATACAAAAACGCCTAGATAGCTAAACACATAGATTCTATTACGGTTAGAGAGAGACATGACTAAAATAATAAGGAAGGGTATATACTATTAGATCCCAATAATGAAAAAGTATATATATATTATATAGTAGTAGACAAATTAAGAAAAATTAAAGCTTTCGAATAGCGAGAAAGTATAGTAGATACGTACATAAACACTTAAGCCCTAAAATGCAACTATATGAAGGACTCCTAGGTTATAGTCTAGGCTCGACCACCTACTTCTCTATAACCAAAGGCTCTGATACCAATCTGTCACACCCCGCCAAGGCGGAAACACGAGGCGTAACATCATGGATATCATCACAACACAATGGTGTCAACAATAGAGAATCACTACATGCATAACTAAATATAAAAGACACGATGTGTCATGACAATACCGAAAACAAAAGAACGGCATCTTGTATTAATGAAAAAGGGGTCTCATCAATACAAAGACAATGTATCACAACCCTATCAAACCTAATAACATTCAAGAATTCATGCAAACAATTATGAAATAAAATCAAATAAGAACTTCCAATGCCATCCTAACGGTCTCTCTAGCCACTTTTATTAACTTTAACACCTTTATAACGCTCACCTGAAATGATGCTTAAAACGTCAACGCAATGGTTGGTGAGAGTCATAGGTTTTACGACACCAATACAAAATTTAAATCAATTACTGTGATTATAAGAAAAACAAAACATGACAGGACAATTAAGCTAGCTAATATACATGCTAACATGCATTCGACTAATAATCACCATTGGGACAGAACGTGTCCCCCGATCCAAACCACAAAATTCATCATATAGTCATGGAGAGGAATGATATCCCCGATCCTAGACTCTTGGTACCATATCTACAAAATATCATACCCACACAAAGTAAGCGAAACCTCATACCCACAAAGTTGGTGAAAAACAATCTCAAACTAAATCAAAAGGAGACAATCACACTCTATGAATGTCATACGACATGCAGCACATAAACATATAATAGCTACATAAAAGTCCATGCATCAATTAAACTACATAATCACAGTAATTAAAGCAATTCAAAACATATTTTGCATCATTTCCATCCCAAGAAAACATAGTAAAATAGGACTATGAAACTCACCTGATGCTCAGCTACTTGACAAAATCTTGCACACAATCTAAACACAACAAAAACACAAGTTACACTCGGTTAGGCTAAATGCCCAAGCCAATATAACAATCATATGATAGACTTCTAAACCTTACACTAAGTTTATAATCCTTTATATACATCTCCCAAATCATTTTCATACTCTATATAACCTTAACCATTAACTTCCAACTTTTCAGTTTCTGGCAGAAATTTATAGTCACTTCCTGACCACAAATAAAATACTAAAGCACCTAATTGATGGTTCTCCTTACATCCCATAGCTCCTCAATGAGTTATGAGCTACTGTGATTTTTAGAAAAAATAAGACTATGTGGAATTATTTTATAAAAATTCATCATTACAAAGTACTCAGATTCGGATCTGAACGCACACTAAAAGTTTGACGTCCTTAAAAATACTTAGAAAATGTTTTATCGCTAGCCCTTCGAACTGGAGTTAATAGAAACCTAAAATATAACCCATGATTTTTGGTTAACCCCAATTTTCACTTTAAGTTGGGGTTTTACTCCCCGAAATCAGACCGAAATCTGACCTGAATTTACGGTTTTGACAACTTTTCTTGCGATAATTATTTGACTAACTTCCCGACCTCAAAACCTTTTGGGGCTGGACTTTTTGGAAACAAGACTCTCTGAACTTATCAATAGACATAAGATTCATAAAGAAAAACGTTACCATCCTTGAGATATCCATCGAACAACATGAACTAAACTTCTGCTCAAACCTAATTCCTATTTAAACGCGATCCAACCCTAACCAATTACATCAATATGACCCTAATTAAACCCTAAACACTTCTAATTAAGTTTAACATTATAAATTTACAGATTTTTATGAACCCTAATTTATCCATCACTTTATTGTTACATGAATTAAAGAAAACTAAACAACTAGGGTTTATGAACATACCTTAATCCTTGATTCTTGAAACCCTAAATCACCAAATTGATCTTGAATAAATAAATAAAAAATTTCTCTGCTTCTTGATTCGACCGGGTATATAAAAAATATAGAGATGAGGGGTTTGTATTTATAGTGAAAAGAAAAAGGTTTGGATAATTACCTAATTAGAATCCCACTTAGACTAAAATTGAGTTTCCTTTTTTTTCTTTCTTTAAAACCGGCCAAATAACATCCCATATTATTTTTTTATTTTTTTATTATTAATTTTGAATTTTATACATATATTTATATATATATTATTTATATATTTTTTTATAAAAACTATATTTATTACATATTTACTTAAAACCCTTATTAAATAAATACACTAAACTTAAAATAAAAACACTTACACTACTTATTATTATTATTTACACAAAACCCTTAAATTTTGACATTTTTTTTATAAAAACCTTTATTTATTTTACGTTTCAAACCTTTTAAATTAAAACTAGATTAATTGACTATGAATTAATTTTATTTCTAATTTTATTTTATCAAGTTAATAAAACTAAGTTTAAATTTCTATATTTTCTAAACTAAACCTTTATTTTTACTAACTACTAACACTTAAAGATATAAATACGTATACATATACATATCAATACGTACACACATAGAATTATACTATCATTTTCATTGTCATTAAAATGTGAACAAAATGAAATACCTATAACAACCATAACTTCAATCAAAAGGAGACGATCACGCTCCATTGATTGGTAACCAAACTCACATAAGATCACATAAACACATAATTATTATAACACATAATGATGTTCAAGTCCATACTAACGGTTTGACTAACCTGCTCAAAGCACAGTTGTCACAGTATCCCCTCTTTAGGGAAATCTCGTCTCGAGATTTAACCACTAGATTTACCATCATTAGCAACAAACAGTTGGGGATACCTTGCTTTCATATGGTCCTCGTGCTTCTATGTAAACTTAGGGACAAGCATTGAATCTCATCTAAATTTCACGATCAGAAACCCACTATTTACAACCTCGTTTGCCTATACAAGGGTACAAATAGCAGCATAACAACTCTAAGCAAAAATAACATCCAACTACATGAACATCGCCCGTCTTCGAGGAAACTGGTCAAAAACCTTAAGTTGTGTAACAACGTCATTCATAACCTAACCTCGCAACTCATCAAACAAGAACTATCGTGAAACTAAGTTATAAGTTGTTACAAAGCTCAACGTTTTTGAAGAATCGGCTTGACTTCGAGTTTATTCAAAATATATCATTAACCAAACCACCTCAGAACATTCAAGGGTGCACTAAAGTCTACCAGTAATCCTATGTACCCAACTTTAATTAGTACTTCCAACGATAGCTTGCTCAACTAGTAAATATGGATACTTAGTTTTTATGAAATCCTCATGACATCGATTTGAGTTCCAATGGACTTAACTATCGGAATCCTACTATGGGTCAGACTTTTAACCTCATGATCGATAATATCAATAGGTTCCTCAACAAAATGAAGAGTTTTGTCTACCTTAATTTCTTCAAAATGCACATGTAGATTTGTATTCGCTAAATACTTCTTTAAATTTGAAACACATCAATTACGCTACTAAATTATTGAGAAAATCTTAATCAATAGGTCATAGGACCGCTCCCTTTAATGATCTCAAATGGTCCCACATATCTTGGTGCTAACATTTCTTTCTTTCTAAAATGCACTACTTCTTTCCAAGATGACACTTCCAACATCACTTTATCACCAACTTTAACTCTAAATGTTTACGTATATTGCCAACATAGATCTTTTGGCAATCTCTAACCGCTTTGAGCTTTTCTTTAATCAATATCACCTTATTTGTTGTCTCTTGTACCAATTCTGGTCCAATCGATCGAATTTCTTCAATTTCAGCCCAAAGAACATGTGACCTACACTTCCTTCCATACCACGCTTCAAATAGGGCACATCAAACACCCGAATGATAACTATTATTATAGAAAACTCTGTTAAGGGTAGATGAGTATCCTAATTACCACCAACAAAAATCAATCACGCACGCTCTTAACATATCCTTCAAAGTCTGAATGGTACGCTCACTTTGTCTGTCCGTTTGAGGATGATAAGTCGTACACATGTTTAAGCCGTGTTCCCAATGCCTTCTGCAATGTCTACCAAAGCCGCAAAGTAAATCTTCTACCACGATCTGAGATGATCGACACATGCACTCCATGCCTTGTTACTATCTTATTAGTGTAAAGTCTCGCCAAATTCTCCATTTTAAAATCTTCACGTACTACCATGTAATGGGCATACCTTAGTCAGTTTATCAACTATTAACCAATTTGTATCTTACCCACTACTTGATCTTGTCATCCTTGTAGTAAAGTCCATAGTTATAATATTCTACTTCCACTCGGGTATCTCTAGCTGTTACAATAAACCCAAAGGTCTTTGATGTTTCAGCATTTACCTTTAAACAAGTCAAACAATTGCTAACATAGGTAGCAATATCCTTCTCCATACATGGCCACCATACATATCTCTAAGGTCATAGTACGTCTTATCCGCTCCTGAATGTACCAAGTACCTTGATGCATGAGCCTCGTCCATCATTAATGTTCTTACATCACCTATTAATGGAACCCATAATAAATACATATCTCCACCTTCCTTCCTTTCTATTAGTTGGTCCAGGCTACGCAACATTTCTACTGTCGCGTTCTCTACCTTGTCTCTTTTCATGAGAATACAACCTAATCCTTGATTCGACGCGTCGCAGTAAACTACAAACTCTTTGGATAATATTGGTGCATTTCACAAATTGCCCTTCAACATCTGAAAAGCTTCCTCTTGTTCCTTGGCCCACTCCTACTTCTTATTTTTCTATGTTAGTGAAGTAATGGGTTTAGCAATCTTAGAAAAATTTACTATGAAACGTCGGTAGTAACCTGCCAATCCCAAGAATGATCATATCTCGGATGGCGTCTTAGGTACTTTTTAATTCTTCATTGCTTCTATCTTACTAGAGTCTACGTGAATATCATTGCTGTTAACCACGTGTTTGAGAAACGCACTTCTTGTAGCCAGAATTCATACTTGGAAAACTAGGCAAACAACTTTTCCTTCTTCAGCAGCTCCAACACCAACTTCAAATGAACCTCGTGATCCTCCTTAGACTTCGAGTAGATCAAGAATAACTTCCGATAAACAAAATGAAAAACTTGTCTAAATACGGCTTGCACACCCGGTTCTTCAAGTCCATGAAAACCGCTGGTGCATTGGTTAACCCAAAAGGCATAACCGTAAACTCAAAGTGTCCATATCGCGTCCTAAATGCCGTCTTGAGAATATCTTCTCCATGTACTCTTAACTGATGGTAACCGGAACGAATATCTATCTTAGAGAAATAACGCGAAACTTGTAACTGGTCGAACAAGTCGTCGATCCTTGGGAGATTCTTGGTGGTCAGCTTGTGCAACTCTCGATATTCTATGCACATTCGAATTGAACCGTCCTTCTTTTGAACAACACAGGTGCTCCCCACGGAGAGTGACTTTACGAAATACCGAATAGGGTAGCAAACGAATATCGAATCAAAGGCTAGAATACATATGAAGGATTTCACATATGGAAATAGATGCGGATCAAATGTCATAAGAATCCTTAAAAGGATGGATAGAATATATGTACCGAAAATTTTTTTTAAAGAAAACGCAAACGAAATAATCAACAGAAGCGTAACCCACAACAAATAAACACATAACGAATAACAAACGTACAAGATTGAAAATGAAAAGATAGATTCTTTATACCAATAACCGAACTTTACTCCAAGAACCAACTAATAATGTTTTTATAAAAATCAATTTATAATAATAAAGAAAGTCGTTTTAATTATAAAAATCACTTAAAAAATCGTCTTAAATATAATCTATAAAATTTATTTTAATCATGGTTGTCATAAAATCCAGAGACATCCATTAACAGTGTATATGCCTATCTTACCCATAAATTTACATTAAACATCCCTTTTTAAAATTATAAAAATTATCAAAAACAAGCATAAAAAAAAAATAATTATCATACTTAATCATAAATATTAGCTTAGAAAAATAGTTTTGTCAATCAACCAATTATCATATTGTTTCAAAATTTATTGTAAACATAGTTTTCTTAAAAAAACAATAAAGAGACATTTACATAAAAGTGTTGTATTCATATAATCATTTCAAAATAGTTTTCCCCACACACCATCAAGATATACTTTAAAAGGTTTTCATAATTCGACATTTAATAAAAATATGTTACTCAAACAAGAACATCGTAATACCCAAAAGGGATTGTAAAATACCGTAAAGACTCTAACACAATCTTATTGTTTGAAAGCGAAAGGGAGTATAAAGAACCATATAGTTAGAATAACAGTGAAACGAACATGCACAAGAGAAATATATACGAATACATTACGAACCAAAAGAAGAACGTAATGACTCATCTGTACTCACGATCGAAAGAACAACCATCGAAAAGCTTCGGTACTAACATGATCCGTAGCCTGTTTACCAAAACCCAAAAGGATAATAATGAATGGAGCAATGATCCGGAACAATATGTTAGGAACAATTAATGCTTAAAAGAAAATTTTGATACTCATACGAGTAATTAATACAACGAAAGTACCAATGGAACGTACGAATATCCCAAGAAGCAGATCCGAACAACCAATATTCATCAAGACGCCAAGTAGAAAAGTTAGATCATCCATACCGACATGGTATGAACAAGGAATCCTAAAATGAGGGTTATATACCCGAGCGAATAATTGAGCAGACGAACAAACTCAATAATCACAATAATAGCAATAACAGGTATCCGGGGTATCCGCAAGCGGTAGATAGAAGGGGAAACTTACTAACTTCATAACTATTCATAACACAACCACATATAATATAACATCTTACACTACCAACTAACAAGCAAACACCGATCAATGCAATCATGGTCACAAGTCTACGTGTGTGATGCCTTTATATTTATTTTGGCCACCATAATTATAATTGCATCCTTTCACACGTATACTTACTTCTAAGACTACACCTCTCAATGATAACACACATATAAGCACATATACCACATTGCACATCTTAAACCACTCCAATATAACACAGAAAAGGATGCTCCATCAAAGAAATACTTACTTATATAAAGATAAAATCGAAACGACATTAAGGAACGAAAGTCTCACAGCGCCTCCAAAATATAAAATATCCAAAAGAAATAATCAATAGCCTCATGACGAGGTAAAAGACAGAATAAACTTATGATAGGCCTCGCTTGGGTTTTACTTTGCCTTCGCAAGAGTCACCCGACTCCGTGTGTCGCATGCCTTAGCTACAGCCATCCGATAAGAGATCTGAGTCGGCCTCATTCTCTGACTCTTATAACTAACCTTCCTCATTCGGTTCCTCAAGAGGCTCCTCCTCAATTGGCTCCTCTTTTGAATCATAAGCTATCGAGTAGCCCGTAGGTTGAAATAAAACTCAAAGAAAGCAAGAATACAAAAATGCATAGATAGCAATTGGGAAAATGGTTCCCCAACAAAACTTCTTATGGATAAGGGAGACATAGCTATAAATAGTAAGGAATTAATATATACCATATTAAATAATAGTAGACAAAATAGCTAAATAAAAGTTAGACAAAATAAGATTAATAAAAGCTATATAATTAGGGGAAAGTATAACAGTTATAATACTAAACACGTAGGCCCTAAAATGCATCTATATGAAGGACTCCTAGGATATAGTCTAGGCTCAACCACCTACTTCTCTATAACCAAAGGCTTTGATACCAATGTGTCACACCCCACCAAGGCGGAAAAACGAGGCGCAACATCATGGATATCATCACAACACAATGGTGTCAACAATAGAGAATCACTAAATACATAACTAAATATAAAAGACATGATGTGTCATGGCAATACCGAAAACAAAAGAACAGCATCTTGTATTAATGAAAAAGGGGTCTCATCAATACAAAGACAATGTCTTACAAACATATTAAAACTCATAACATTCAAGAATTCATTCAAACACTTATGAAATAATAACAAATGAGAACTTCCAATGCCATCCTAATGGTCTCTCTAGCCACTTTTATTAACTTCAACACCTTCATAACGCTAACTTGAAAATGATGCTTAAAACGTTAACACAGTGGTTGGTGAGAGTCATAGGTTTTGCGACACCAATACAAGATTTAAATCAATCACTGTGATTATAAAAAAATCAAAGCATGGCAGGACAATTAAGCTGGCTATTATACATGCTAGCATTCATGCAACCAACAATCACCATTGGGACGAAACGTGTCCCCCGATTCAAACAACAAAATATAGTCATGGAGAGGAATGATATCCCCAATCCCAGACTCTTGGTACCGTATCCGTACAGGTTCATACCCACACAAAGTAGGCAAAACCTCTTACCCACAAAGTAGGCGAAGACCAATGCAACATCATACAACATGCAGCACATAACATATAATAGCTACTTAAAAGTCTATGAGTAACTTAAACCACATAATCACAGCAATCAAAACATTTCAAAACATATTTTGCATCATTTCCATCCAAGAAAACATAGTAAAATGGGACGAAACACTTACTGATGCACTCTTACTTGACAAGAACTTGCACACGATCTAATCATGAACAAACACAAGTTACACTCGGTTAGGCTAATGCCTAAGTCAATGTAACAATCACATGATGGACTTCTAAACTTTACACTAAGTTTATAATCCTTTATATACATCTCCCAACTCATTTTCACACCCTATATGACCTTACTCATTAACTTTCACTTTTACAGTTTCTGGTTAATTTGTAGTCCACTGTATGACCACAAATACAATATCAAAACCACTCTATTGATGGTCTCCTTACATTCCCTAGCTCCACAAGAGTTTTGAGCTACTATATTTTTTAAAAAAAATAATACTAAGTGGAAGCTAATTTTATAAAAATTCATCTTTATAAAAATACTCAAATTCGAACTGAACGAACAAAAACCAAAAAGATTTAGGACGTCCTTAAAATAACTTAGAAAATGTTTTATGCCTAAGCCCTTCGAACTGAGTTAATAGATCACCTAAAATATGACCAGGATTTTTGGCTAACCCCCAATTTGAACTATAAGTAGGTTCTTTACTCCTGAAATCAGACCAAATCAGACCTGAATTTACTGTTTTGATAATTTTTCTTGCGAAAATTATTTACTAACTTCCCCGACCTCAAAACCTGTCGGGTCTGACTTTTAGACTAGACCTCCGAACTTATCAATAGAACATGAAATTCATATAAAAAAACGTAACCATCATTGAGATAACATTCGAACAAGAGACTAAAAAAATTCTGACTCAAACCCTAACTATTTCAATCTATCGCGTCTAACCTCTAACCGAAATACTTCAAAACATCTAATCTACCCATAAACACTTCTAAATTAGGGATAACATCATTAAATTTATAGATTTTCATGAACCCTAATTTATCCTTCACTTTATTGTTACATGAATTAAAAAGAAAGTTAAAACAATTAGAAGTTTTAAAACTTACCTTAATCATTTGATTCGTGAAACCTTAAAATCATAAAAAAAATATTTTTTTTCTCTCCTTGAGAAATTCGACTGGAACAACAAAAATACAAGGGGAGGAGGGTTTTTGATATTTATAGGCTTTACAATAAGGTTTAGGATAATCCCAAAATACTTTCCTAACTAGATTAGGACTCAATTTCCTTTTTTTCTCTTTTCTTTTCCTAACCGGCGATTAACCCTTTTTATATATATTTTTTATTTTTTTTAATTATTATTATTTACATAATTACCCCTTAATTTTGATATTTTTATAAAAACCTTTATTTATTTTGACATCCTTTTAAAATAAAACTAGTTTTAAATGACTATAAAATAAATTCATTTCTAATTTTATTTTACTAACTTAATAAAATTAAGTTCTAATTTCTATATTTACTAAACTAACCCTTCACATTTACTAACTACCAACACTTAAAGATATAAATACGTATACATATACATAAAATACGTACACACATAGAATTATACCATCATTTTCATTGTCACTAAAATGTGAACAAAATGAAATGCCCATAACAACCATAAATTCCATCACAATGAGACGATCACGCTCACGGATTGATAACCAAACTCACATAAGAACACATAAACACATAATTATATAGCACATAATGATACTCAAGTCAATACTAACGGTTTGACTAACATGCTCAAGGCACAGTTGTCACATATACATTAATAGAGCCTTTAAAACATCCAAGTAATACAACGAAATTTATAGGAAAGTACTAATGCAAATCTCCTAGGGAATATAGTCTAAGAAGGCTTCGACTTAGGTCTCACTATGCAAGGCGGGAAGATCTCTCCTTAAGCATCAGCCTTATCTTTGACGACATTAGAGTTCCCGCGTGCTTTTCCCTTCCAAATCTGGTTCACACGGTTTTGATTCTTCATCTTTTGACAATCACTCTTGAAATGTCCTGGCTTTCCACACTCATAACAGGTAACTTTAGGTTTCCATTTTGCCAATGGGGCCCTCTGAGTTGTTGCAGGAATGGAAGTCCTACAATTCTTTATCATGTGACCAACTCTCTTGCAATTTCCACACTTCACAGTACATGTCCCCGCATGGGGCAACTTACACTTGTTGCAAAAAGATGCTTTTCTAGCGTACCCACTTTTCTCATTAGACCCAGCAATGTAGGCCCTTACCACTTTCTGCCTCTTGGGTGGTGGTTGTTGCACAGGATTGCTTCTCTGCTTACTCCCCCATATTCTCTTGTTGTTAGCATTCTTTGCTACTATGGTTCCCTTATGTACGATCGGGTCCATCGAGTCGTAAGCCATGCGGATTTTTGTCTCGTAAACAGTAATAACTTCAATAGAATTAGCAACTCGTTAGGCTACAATCTGCTTAATTTTCGTGGAACTCATTCCTTGTCTTGTTGCAGGCATTTTCTTCAAAATTAAAAGAAGTAAAAGAAAATGAAATAAGTCGGGTTCCAAAAGTCTTGTTCCAAACTAATTGGCATGTTCTTAAGCGATGGGTCATAAGATGACGTAGGTGTTTCAACAATATGAGGCGGTGTTCAAACTCGTCTTCGAAGTCGGATAGTAAAATAATCAGTGGGGTCGGCAGAATGTGACAATTTTCAATGTTATGTGAAATGGTATTATGTAAAGTCATGAAAAAGTTTTAAAGATCATTGTATCACTCACGATGTCTTAGGAAAAGTTTAGAGACCATTGTGTCACATAAAATGTCTTAGAAAAGTTCTAGTATTTATATAAATAACCTTTATATAAAATGAATAAGAACATCTACGTAAGGCAAAAACCAAGCGCAAGGCAACATAAACTCAAGTTAAAAGTAAACTCATGGCAAAATAAAACCAAGGCAAATAATGCTCAAGCATACGCAATAGTGAACGCACATATAAGGAAAATGTAAAGGCACGTATATGCAAAGGTAAACGCACATATAAAGTCTAAGATGATCCACCTTGCCCTAATCATGTAGTGATAATGTAATGGTTATAGTCTAGGCCTAATATGCAACCTAGTTCTTTATAACCTTGGCTCTGATACCAATTTGTCACACCCCCAAAATGTGTCGCAACAGAATAGGTAACCGGGGGCGTGACGTCATAAATATAGAAGCACAAAGTGCAAGAGAACGACCACTATATGGACGTTTTAAAAATAATACCTCCTTGCATTGGATTAAATAAATAAAGTCTAACAGTATTTCAAAAAATATTCAAAGTAATTACGGAAGCATAAAAATAAGTTTTAAATGACAACGGGTAATTAAGATAAATACTCTATGAAAATGATGCCACACACATGAAGAGTCCAAATAGTACTTCAAAGTATCCCAAGAGTTAAGCACATGAGAAAACATGCTTAAAAACGTCAACAATAATGTTGGTGAGTTC
>BQNB010115597.1:0-17544 GCA_026074375.1 Tanacetum coccineum
ACCAGACTTAACCTTATTAGTGTTGCTTTTGCTTTGTGAAACAAAAGCAACATTTTGAGCACTTAAAGATGTTTTTGAGTCACCTTGAAATTCTCTTCTTGGAGTTTCCATTCTGAATTACCTTCCAAACATCATTGTCAATATATTCAAGGTAATGCTCCATCTCCATGGCCCATATATCATACTCCTCCTTCTTCAGAATTGGGAGTTTGATATTTGAGATTGTGGTTGTTGTAGGAATGAGTTGTTGTTGTTGTTGTTTTGGTTTATTAGATGCAGTACCATTGTCTGATGCATCTTCATGGAATGATGCTTCATCATCACTAAGATGTTGAGAGAAAACATCATTAGCAGGTTGAGACATTTTTCTAGATCTGAAAGTGATTGTTTGTGGATCTTGTGATTCTTCTTACTCAGAGTCCCTCTAGAGGCTCTGATACCACTTGTAGGTCCAAAGTCTTGGATCTGTTTAGCCTTTTGTAAGACAATAGCTAACTTGGATAAATCTAAATCAACTATATGAGAGACAATAACTATGAATACTATGTGTTAATGCAGAATCTTAACACAAGTACTAAGAAGAACACAATGTAAAACTTTGCTATTTGCTATTGATTTCTATTAGGTTTCTATTGTTATAAAACATTATGCCGTAGGGTTCCTTTTATACACCAAGGAAACCCTAATTGGCTTTACAAACGTGTGAAAGGATAATGCATATCATTTCCTAAGATATCTCTATAATGCATATCCTTTCCTAAGATATCTCTATAATGCATATCCTTTCCTAAGATATCTCTATAATGCATATCCTTTCCTAAGATATCTCTAAAATAACTATCCTGTTACATAAACAGACTTAACTAGATAAGACCAGTACTAACTATAGTACTGCCAGACTTAACTTAGTACTGGCAGACTTAACTATGTCTACCAGACTTAACTCTATAACTACCAGACTTATGTCTGTTTACAATAATTCCTATCACGACGATTGCACTTCAAGTTTTTGGCGCCGTCGCCTGGGGAATAGTTAGGTATTGATCATAGTTTAGCTTAGTTCTACTTGTTTGAATCCTTTCAAGTAAGAATTAATTCCTGCATATTAGCTTTCTTGTAGCCTATCTTTTCTTCCTGTTAACTGTTTCGCAACCCATTCTCGTCAACCACCATGGGAGACGAGAATCCTATCCGTACTCTAGGAGATTACTCCAGACCAAGCCACGAGGGCTAGAAAAGTCAAAATTGTGACAAACACATAAATATGTTAAAAATTTTTAAAATTTTCATTTTTTTTGAAATTTTGGTGGTAAAAACGGGATTACGCGAAAACAACGACTGCAGGCATAATCAAATCGATAGATCCCCCATACTAGAATTAAACATTGTCCTCAATGTTTTTAGAAGGGTCTCTACGTAAATCCTAAGCCGTTTATTAAGTATGCTTAAAGATAAACGTTAGTCGATTAGATTAGGATATTGGATTTCCCAAATGAAGCTGAGGATTTGAAGCTCGAGTGATCGAAGGACAAAACCACGAGCACGAGAGGCTTCAAAAATCCGGGACAATCCTGGACAATCACAAAAACACAAGCAAACGAGAATGGAAAGAGGCAAGCCTCCTCACAAAAAAAACACTTATTCATTACTACATAATATAACTACGGATAAGCATGGGGTGCCTCCCACGAAGCGCTTGTTTAGGGTCACTAAGCTTGACCCAATCCCCGAATTCATTTGTCCTTGGGGAAGGTTTGGAGATCCGGGACAACCAATTTTGGTACGTCCCCTCCAAAGTAGTGCTTAATTCGATGACCGTTCACCTTGAAATTTAGCCCGGAGTTTTGAGATAACTCAATGGTGCCATATGGAAAGACTTGGGTAATGGTGAACGGTCCAGACCAACGGGATTTTAACTTGCCCGAGAACATCTTCAATCGAGAGTTAAAGAGGAGGACTTGATCACCGACGTTGAAAACGCGGTTTTTGATCTTTGAGTCATGGATCCTCTTTGTTTTCTCTTTATAGATTAAAGAGTTCTCATAGGCATGATCACGAAGTCATTTATTCATTGAGTTGAACTTTATAGTGATCACCATCGGTCGAAAGTCAAAGTTAAGCATGCTTCAAGGCCCAATAGGCTTTGTGCTCGATCTCGATCGATAGATGACATGCCTTTCCGTACACGAGCTTGTATGGGGTACACCCGATGGGTGTTTTTTAAGCTGTACGGAAGGCCTAGAGTGCGTCATCTAGTTTATCCGACCAAGACGCACGGTTCTCGCCCACGGTCCTTCAAGAATCGTATCAAGCCACCGATTTGATACCCCAACTTGCACACATTGTTTGTGGGTGATACGCAGGAATGTGAGAGACGTGTGAGTAACCCTTATTTTAAGCATGACCTTTGCAAACGTCCATTGCAAAAATGCGTTCCGCGATCACTTATTATAGACGAAAGGGTCAACAGAATTGGGCGAAGAGAGATAAGAAATTTGCAAAAACTCGGGCGTCGTTGGTGGGTGAGCACTTTCGCTTCAACCCTTTTGACAAATAGTCCGACAGCACTAGTATATAATTTTGTTTCCCTCGTGAAGACGTAAATGACCCCAATAAAAGTCGATGCCCCACAGGTCAATAGATTTTGGCAAACTTGGATGGGAATTATGAAGCATTTCATCTCGATGCGAAATTTTTCCTTGACCGACAAGTGTCCACATCGGTGACCAAGTCATGGCATCTCGGTAAATCGTGGGCCAATAAAATACTGAGTCAAAAACTTTTTTGGCGGTGTAGTTGGCTACGTAATGTCCCCCGATGGGTCTACTATGGCAAGCTGTGAGGATGTCAACAACTTCTTGGCCTGAGATACACCGCCAGATCATTTGATCCGCACATGTTTTGAACAAATAGGGGTCATCCCAAAAGTAGTGTTTAACACCCTTGAAAAACTTGTACAATTTTTGGGAACGACATCCTTAAACGAATGAAATCCCAGCGTGGTAATTTTGCAATAATCGGCAACCACGGGGTACTTGAGTCACCACGAAAAGCACCATATAAAGTGTCTCGAGATGGAAACTTTTCATTAATCTGCCTTTGGTCATAAAGCACATTTTTATAAGGATTTTCTAATCGGGAAAGATGATCAGCCGCGAGATTCTCGGCTCTTTGTGTAATTACTTTGAATTTTGAGAAACTCTTAAAAGAGGAAACACCACCGTGTAATCTCGCCTTGGAATAATTTTTAGCAAAGAGATATTTTAGCTGAGTGATCGTAACACTATGCTTTTGTTCAAAGATGAGTAGAGATCGGAATTTTTTTCGAATGGCATACACACGGCTAACATTCTTTCTCCGTCGTAGAGTAATGCCGATTTCCGCCTCGTTCATTGTTTTACTAGCATAGTGTATAGGCCTAAAGTGTTTTTCATGATGTTGCCCCAAGACTGCACCTATGGCAAAGTCGCTTGCATCGCACATAAGCTCAAAGGGTAGGTCCTAGTCGGGGGCAATCAAGATTGGAGCTTCGGTAAGTTTTTTCTTTAACGTTTCAAAAGCTTGAATACATTCATTGGAGAAGATGAACGGAGTATTCTTCTCAAGAAGATGAGTCATCGGTCGGGAAATTTTAGAAAAATCCTTAATGAACCGTCGGTAGAAACTGGCATGACCGAGAAAACTCCGAACACCCTTAACGGTGGTGGGATGAGGTAACTTAGCAATCACATCGACTTTGGCTTTATCAACCTCAATCCTATTTTTGGAAATCTTATGGCCAAGGACAATGCCTTCCTTAACCATAAAATGACTCTTTTCCCAATTTAGACAAAGATTGGTGTCTTCACACCTTTGAAGCATCTTGTCTACACGAGAGAGGCAATTTTCGAATGAATTCCCAAAGACCAAAAAGTCGTCCATGAAGACTTCCATCATTTTTTCGATCATATCATGAAAGATAGCCATCATACACCTTTGGAACGTGCCCGGTGCATTGCATAAGCCAAAAGGCATGCGGACTGATAGGCTGATGTAACCGTAATGGACACGTGAATGGGTCCTTTCTGATCATGAGTGTCGATGTGAATTTGAAAGGTAACCCAGAAACCATTGAGAAAACAATAGTACTCGTTTCCCGCAAATCTCCTAGTCAATTGATCCATGAAACGTTAATTGGAAAGTGGTCTTTACGGGTGGCTTCATTTAACTTTCGGTAGTCAATGTATACACGCCATCCCGTAACCAATCGAGTAGGGATTAACTCGTTTTCATCATTTTCAACAATGGTAAAACCACCTTTTTTGGTACGCAATGTACGGGGCTTACCCAAGGACTATCCGAGATCGGGTAAATTAATCCGGCGTCAAGAAGTTTTTCAACCTCCTTTTTGATGACATCGTGGATTTTTGGATTCACCCGTCTTTGGTGTTGAACCGCCGGTTTGTAGTCCTCTTCCATAAGAATCTTGTGAGTACAAAATTCTGGGTTAATACCCTTGATGTCAGAGAGTTTCCAAGCGATGGCTCGCTTGTGTGACTTCAAAACCTTTATGAGAGCGGCTTTTTCCTCGACACTCAAGTCTTTAGCAATTATGACGGGCAACTTGTTGTCACCTTCCAAAAATGCGTATTCGAGATGAGGAGGTAAGTCCTTGAGTTCGACTTTGGGAGGTTCATCAATTGAAGATTTATCAGTTTTAGCTTCACAAACTTTAAGTTCTTTTCGAATTTGAGGCAAATAATTTCCTTTAGTTGGAGGGGGTAATGATGGATCATGTAGGTTCCATGATCATTCATACAAACCTTAACAATGATGTGTAGAATCAAGATGCATAAAATTAAGAACTTTATTGATGACTGAAAGAAAATTAAGAGTTGCCACAAACTCTCTCAAAAAAATATGGAATGGCTACAAAAATGTCTAACCTAATTATGACTAAACTAGGTGTATTTATACTAATAAGGTTTTGCCCATTCTAGGCTTTTGTTGGGCTTTTTAGGCTTTTTATTTGTTAGCCTAATTACATTAAATGGTTAACCAACTAACGAGCTAGACTTTTGTCTTGTATCTTCGAGTGACCGAAGCTTCTTTGTTCGGGTCCAATTATGTGATCCTAACAATCTCCCCTAGAGTGAGGTCATGATGAGTTTTGTTTTTGAAGCTCACTCGTGCTTGTCACTTTTAAGCACGTTGTTGATGGGGTACTTCACTTGTTGTGCTTTGTAATTCAATCTTAATACCTTGATGCATGATCTTTAGAACTTGATGTGATGACCTGATCTTGATCTTTGACTTGTTTAATTTTTTCTCTCTGAATTACTTTTGTGATCTTCTTTCGCTTTGACGTTGCCATAGCGCATATCTTAGTCTCACATGCACATATCTGTTGGAATCTTTGAAATCTTTGATGATTTATCTTCTTCAGTCCTTTATGAACTTTTGCATTCGAAGAGACATGGATTTTCAGAGATTATGCGGAAGCTTTTGAAAGTAAGCTTTCTTGATTACCATCAGATAACTTGTTAATGGATATGAGCACATGTCTTGCATCGGTTACTTTGATCGTCATTCGCCATGATAGAACAATATAGTCACCAACAAAACATTTGTTATGTCAAATCCACTTAATGTGTTTTCTAGAAAAAAACAATTTGTGAACACACAAAGGTTATATTTTAAAGGGACCGATAATAGACGATACTCAATCTGGTCGTTAACATTAAACTCTGATATCCGTGAGGATCCAATGATTACAGTATAATACTGCACCTGTGATCGAGATAGAGTCATTCAAAGAACCTCTGACAGGTTTTCCGGCACGTGACAAGCAAGTTCCTCTAATACCTAAAGTATCAGATACACCTAATGTTCGCCGTTCTCTAGACCAATGACCGAATAGACTAACACACTAATAAGTATTTCTACTAAAAGAATGGTAAGTGTGAGTCAGTAAGTTACTATCTGCTGACTCTACCGTATATTCCTTTTTCACGATAACTTCTTAATATCAAATAAGTACCGTAGAAGGCCCTGTGGCAAAAATGATTTGAAAAACAATCGATGTGCTTGTGAAATTTAATTTGGGGCCACACTCGAAGTTTTAGATCATAAATGCTCTGATGATGTTTTGAAATATATCCCGAAAGATATGAAGTGCCTCGGGAAATCCAAACTTGTACGAGTACTTGTAAGGAAATCCACTTCACTAGTGGGCGCAGTCCGAAGACCAGGCATGAGCATTCATACGAATACCCTGGTGGTACAACATCTCTTTCCTCAGCATTCCAT
Source organism: Tanacetum coccineum (assembly GCA_026074375.1). NCBI lineage: Eukaryota > Viridiplantae > Streptophyta > Magnoliopsida > Asterales > Asteraceae > Tanacetum > Tanacetum coccineum. The sequence goes on from BQNB010115597.1 coordinate 6,289, forward strand.
AAGATCACTTTCACGAACATGAAACAAAAGATTCTTTTGTCTGTTATCAAGATACGTGCGAATAACACAAACTTTTGGTAATACTTGACATTTTTGATATTTAAGACACTTATGCTCCCCCAACTCATGTGCTTCGATAATCGAAAGATGTTTAGCACATGCATGATATGACTTAGCAATTTTCGAATCTAAGCGAATCATTATGGTATCTGTTTTACATGTTTAAGTCACATTTTCTCCCCCGATCAAAAGTATGAAACTTGTGAATGGTTTTGATCTAGAATGGACTTAAAATGTATCAATCTCCCCCTCAAAGTATGAGTGAGTTAAAAGCACAATTTAATCAATGAGCAATTGAAACAAGACCTTTAGAATACCCAGACAGGAATGATACTGCAATCTGTCATAAGTTGTAAGCAGTTGGTTGTTTCAATCTTTCTCCAATAGAATCAGCAACAGTGTGTCCATTTGACCTGCAAAACTGTTAGTAGTACTGATTCTCCCCCACAAACTATGACCCGTGTTCTATTTAAAGAGCTATAGTCACAGTCTGATTTGGTCATCCCGAACATGTTTGATAAAACAAATTGTTTATGAGAAAAATGGTTCGGGGCTTAGACAACTTCTTGTCTGTAGAAGAAATAATGCACTGAAACGTACATTAAATCTCTGGGTTAAGACCGGGTTACAGTCTGAAATAACTGCAAGCCATCTAGACTAAATTTTATATATATATATATATATATATATATATATATATATATATATATATATATATATATTTTAATATACATGATACAATGTGAAACACTTGGTTACTCGGAGACAGACTCATCCTGTAGTTCCTTCAGAGTCTCTGGTGACATTTGTTTAACTCCAAGCAGTGGGAGTAGTGTGGCGAAGCGCTCTCTCGGTAATGCCTTCGTAAAAATGTCAGCCAGTTGGTATTTTGTCTCCACGAAATATAACTCAACAACTTTCCTTTCAACCTGCTCTTTGATGAAGTGGTGACGGATATCAATGTGCTTGGAGCGCGAGTGTTGAACACTATTACAGCATAGAGCAATAGCACTTTGATTGTCACAATACATCGGAATTTTGTTGAACGCAAATCCATAGTCTCGAAGTTGAGAACGCATCCCAGATGATTTGAGCACAGCATCCTGATAGGCATGTAATCCGCTCTATAGGTGGAGATGGCAGTACTGTTATTCTTTTTGATTACCAGCTAACAAGCCGATGTCCCAAGAATTGAGCTGAACCAGAATACATCTTCCGTGTGACATTACATCCCTTGCATAGTCAGCATCCTGCAAAAAGCTTTTTAGTTCAAAGGCCGATCCTTCGATACCACAGGACCCATGGGTAAGGTTCTATTAGGTATCGAAAGATCCGCTTTATACAAAGAGGTGCATTTCAGTAGGCTTGAGCCTGGTATCGTGCAACACATCACACAGGCAAATACTATGTCATGTCTTAGATGCACTAAGATACATAAGTATGGAGCCAACCATACCACGAAAGCGTGTAGGATCAATTAGCTTCCACTCCTTATCCTTCATCAAGTTGGGACGCCCGCCAGTGAGTGTCAATGTGGTTTGCAGCGAGTCAAAACCAAACATTTTCAAGTTTCCTGAGCATAATAGGATGGTTTAAATATGCCACTGGGATTTTGTAGAAACTTGCAATCCTAAACAAGAAAGACACTTTCATCAGTCGACATCTTGAAAGTGAGTTCATTTCAAGAATGCAAATAGTTTAGCAGGCTTGGGTTGGTAGAGTCAAAAGATAATATCATCTACATATATTTTGTACCAGTAGACAGATGTGTTGCCTGTTTTTTCTCGTGAAGAAGTGTAGAATCGACCACGCCTTTTTGCAAATCCAGACTTGATTAGAAACACTGATAGCATGTCATAACCACTCACGGAGCTTGTTTGAGTCCATAAAGAGCTTTCTTGAGTCGGTACACATGCGATGGATGCTCATGATCTACAAATCCTTACTGGTTGACTAACATAGACAACCTCATTTCAGTTCGCAATTGAGGAAGGCGGTTTTACACGTCCATCTGGAAATGACCATGTTCATACTCGCTGCATGAGCAATGAATAGTCTGATCGCTTATAATCTAGCAACTGGAGCAAGAATTCTTCAAAGTCAATACCAGCTTCCTGACGATAACCTTTCGCCACTAACCGAGCTTTGTCATCAAGACGTCTCATAACTCATATCCCAACTTAATATGAAAATCCATTTAAGCGTGGATAAAAGAAAATTTTCAGGACAGGGTACAATTATGCCATCACATCAAGTTGTTTCAAAACTCATGAATTTTTTATCTCCTGCAATACCAATCCAGCACGAATGCTCTATGGCTTGCTTGTAAATTCTTTTGTTCAACAATGATTTAAGAATTCATTAAGAAACTCACAACGTGACGGTTTCTAGCGGTTTCCGGTTAGAGATAGGTCTATCTTATCCCAATAAATGTTTTTCAAAGTGGATGTGCTGAGTCCACTTTTTGCACTTGAGGTAATTGTTGTGGAGTAACATCGATATTGACAGAGTTGGAAGAAGATGCTTCTGACCGGTTTTAGAGCATTATAAGTTGTCCAAACACATACGTCAACATATCGAACAGTTTTTGCACTACAGAATCACTAGTGTCTGGTAGAGGTAATTTGATGAGGCAAGGAGCTTTCAGTAACTGCCATATCGCCTTCTGAGATAACCTTTTGGTGGAAGGTGAACCATGGGCAATACTCGGTTGCGGGACAGCAGAACAAGAACCAGGATATCGTGAACCACAGGAGGTATCCGAACAACCTCATCACATTCAACCATTTGAAACAAATCGTCTACCTGTTTTCTTTGTAGGAGGGACACTAGGTGATTCTGGGTCTTTTTAAAGTTGTAGACGGCTGCGTCTGATGTAAAGCAGTAAGTTAAGAGTTCTGTACTGTTTTGGCACAGAAGTCATTTGTTGAGGTCGAGGCCCTGAACTGGTTTTGAACAGACGTCAACTTCTGTAAGTTCATCAAAAGCAACATGAACGGTTTTTTCCTGAATCTTGCGACGTTCTTTTGATGTGTAGATATTCGGTACCCTTCTTGGTGGGTGCATAGCAAAAAATATACCTATATCAGCATTTTGCTTAGTTTACCAACGTCATCGTAGTCATTGGTAGGATAGCACAAAGATCCAAACACTCGGAAGTATTGTAGATTAGGTTTCTTTCCCTTCAGCAGTTCATAATAGGTCTTCTCGTGAAGCGTGTGTACAAGAGATCGATTAAGAGTATAACACGCCGTGGCTACAGCTCAGCCCATAGGAACAGTGAGCTTTCGGCAAAGATGAGCATAAGTACGAGCAGCTTCCATAAGAGTTCGGTTCCGTCTTTCGACAACGCCGTTCTGTTGTGGAGACCGAGGTACGCTCGTTTCATGAGAAATACCAACACTCTCAAACCATCCGTCGAGTGTCTTATTCACAAACTCTGTTCCATTATCTGTTCTGACGAAGCGAACAGTAGCATTGAGGGCTCTTTGAGTCTTCACAATAAACTTCTCAATCACTTGAGGAGTTTCATCCTTTGTTCGAAGAAATCTTACCCATACCAAATCTGGTGTTAATCTCCACTAATACCAAAACATACTTCTTTCCCGTTTGATCTGTTCTGTTCTCATTGGTCCTCCAGAGTCATAATTAGAGTATGGAGAACTTCGTATTAGGTGAATGTCGTCTTTAGTGGATGAGATGCTTTCTTGCTTTTACCTAGCTGACAAGATGGACACAAATGATCTTTGTCATATTCATCATGGGTAATCCACTGACTAGATTTTCCGACCATCATTCAATGTCCCGAAATTCAGATGATTCAACCGACGATGCCATAACCATGACTTCGTTGAAGAGGCTTTTGTAAGCAAGCAAACTGGTGAAGCTGACATCATATCATTCAGTGAGATGGAGTACAGGTTGGTTGTCCGTGAACCTTTGAGTAGATCAAACCATTATCGTAGTTGCGAAGTGACATGATTCATGTCGGAATGCAACTTCTAAACTCCATCACAAACTTGTCTCTACAGAGAAATAGGTTGTACTTAGACCCTTCAAACATAATAGACTCGATAGATGATATGTCACCCATTTATAATCAACATAGCCAATGATACAGCATATTCATCGTTGCCAAATCTCCAGTACCAATGAACTTTTCTACAAAGTTTTGCTAAGACGTGCACGATCACCGGTCATATGTCCTTGACATCCAAAAAAAAAAAAAAATAAAAGAAAAAAAAAAAAAAAAAAAAAAAAAAAAAGAAAAAAAAAAATAAAAAAGAATCCAAATACATAGAACAATTTTATTACTACCTGCGATAACACAAACATTTACAGTGATGGATGCCCTGAAGGGTTCCGGTTAGTTAACAATCAAAAATACCAGAGATCCCTTTGGAACCTGCCTTTCGATCACTAAGTTTATGGTCAATAAACCTAGAGACCATAGTTATTTGGGGGCTAGAACTAGCACTCGGGGGTAGTTCTATTGGCATATCAGTAGGTTCCATGATCCTAGTTAAAGGATACTTCTCAAATAATGAGAAATGCCTTCCAGTGGGCTTCCACTGAGGCTTGCTATTAGCAACAGGTTTGCTAATGGGTTTCCAGACTCTCTTAATGGGTTTCCATTCTTTCTTGGGTTGGCGTTTAAAACGCTTAGTCTGGTGGGGTTTAACATTCACAGAATCATCACACATAACCAAACAATCATTATGATTAGCAAAAACCAAAGATTTGTTACATGCACCACAAACATTGTTCAAATTTGAAACAGAAACAGAATGTTTAACAAGCAAATTAGAATCAACACGATTCTTTTTATTCAAAGTCCTATGGTGGGCTTCTACTCTCCTTGCATTCGCACTCTTAACCGGCAAAGAACTATGATTCCGAGGGGCTCTCTTAGGCACAGTTTTGCTGGCTCCAGAAGTGGGTTTTACTCCTGTAGACATAGGCACACACACGTTAGTTTGCTTATTAGGATGCACTACTGGTTTTTGAGTTGGTTTGAGTGAAGGTCTGGGGGGTTCACTAAAAGTTACTTGCTTCTTCTTAGGTAACGGGGTTGGTTTGACCCAGTTAGCACGTTTGGGTGGTGGAATATACTTAGAACCTAAGTTGTACATTCCTGGAGCAAGCACTTTGGGTGTCTCAGAGGTTGAAGGTCCACTACTTGTTGTACCAGTCACTTGGGCTTTCAGCTTGGTATTTTCAGCAGTGAAGGCACTAAGCTTTTCAGTGTACGCAGTACGTGAGTGAGTATTCGCCTTTGACAGTTCATCATACCTTCTTTTCAGACTCACGTTTTCTACCTTAAGGCCATCTAGCTGAATCCTAAGGGAGGTAATCGTATCTTTCAACTGAATTCTGTCAGTTTCTAATGCCTGTTGGTCACAACTACCTTCAGTGGTAGCATATCACCTTCTTGCCTCGAGCACCTGTATTCCCAACATTACCTGGAGCCATCCTCTGAACTGGTTCAGTAACAATGTGACCATCATGCACCGTAGCATGAGTTCTTGAGTTAGAGGAAGTCCAGAGCTGGTTGTTGGTGGGTGGAAACTGCTTTTGGAAACCACTTAAAAGATTAGCAATCTAAGTCATAGTGGCCATCAAAGCATCATTCGGAGACTGAGCAGTAGGTTGAGGACTAGGAGTTGAGGGTGATGAAAGAGCAGGTGCAGATGTGGTGTGAGCAACATAGGCCAGTGGATCAACAATACTTGTAGACTGCTCCTGTTTCTTGAGAGTCTTTTTGGCATGAGGCTCATAGGCTTTGAGATGAGTATAGATCTGAACATAAGGTGTGGTTGAGATATCCATGTTCTGTTTGACATTAGTCACATACTTACCCCAATAGGCTGGAAGATTGTTGACAAATTTAGTGTTCATCTGATGAGTAGGGATTTCTCTTGAAAAATGTATCATTGCAGCTTGGATATGTTTTTGAAAAATGGTCGTAAACTTGTACCTAGTTGTTGTTCAACAATCTGTTTCTGCATAATCATAACACCCATTCGAACCATAGTCTGGTTTTTTGTGTTGTTCTTTCTTCTATGATACTTCTAAAATTGAGGAAAAACAGCATTACTTTTTGAAGACTGGCCTAAACTTGACTTGGAACGGTCGACTTTTATGAACAAAAGGTAGAGTAGCAGGGTGGCTGTATTTACTAGCTTGACTAGCTCAATTTCGGTTTGGCAGAAAGCCAATACGGCCTGATCTCCAGTTAGGTCATTCTTGAGAACGAACATAAGGGAATTAAGCTTGTCATAGAAAACGTTTTTGCGGGTCTAACATGCCCTGGATTTTCGTTCATCTTTTTCATGCTAACTACTTGGTGAACCAGACCTCTTCACATATCCAATATCTACAGCGGTTGGTGATTGGGATGCAAAAGGGTTATCAGCATCATAAAAACAGGTTGAGCACGCTTGGCCAATTTAACCCCTAGACCTGGTTGCGAGTGCCTAGGATGTCCTTGTGCATGTCATTGGTTGCCTTTTTAGGTTTCTTGATGCATGGGAATAGTTTGTCGTTGGCATGTTAAATTCTTGGCAACATATTCTTGCAGACTTGTTAGCAGTTTTTAAACAAACTATTTCATCTAGATAACTATCTGCTAGATCCTTTTTCTCAGATAAAATCTTTTCCTTTTCAGATTGTAAAAATGCAATTGATTTTTCTTTTCCTGAAAGAGTGGATTTAAGCAAATCGTTTTCTTGAACAAGTTCAGCGTTACGCTTGTTACGTGTTGATTCACTAGGGCTTTGTTCCTGTTCTAACTTTGTTTTCAAAGATCATGTTTGGACCGTCTTTTGTGGGTATCTAGACGACATAATTCTTGCTTGCATTTGAAGAAGATCATTTTTTATGTCTCTATTTCCAAACATTTTTCTTGTAACCTTAGCTGTCCTTCTAGTTGGGTTTGCAAGTCAGTTTAAGATGGAATCATAGAAACTTTATCAGATGAACGTAAATTTTTTGTCAGCAGATTAACCTCGTGGAAATTTTGGGCTTTGGTGTCAGGAACGTACTGATGATACGGGATCGTATTGTCATCAATCTCTAGTCTCACATCGGAGTCTAAATGTTTTCCTGGTGATCTCCTGATCAATTGATATCCATCTATTATCAAGGTTTGATTGTCATTGGAGTGTACCGCTCATTGACTGTTTGTTGATTGCATAGTGGATGACAAGTTGTGTGCCATGAAAGCGACGAGCAGCAGTTGGGGCCTTCCTTCCACGTCTGAGTCATATGATCCTCATGATAGCTTGAAACACATGTTTGTTGTAGTCAGTGCTGGGGGTTGGTCATAAGGTGCGGTTGCATTCCATTTCAACGAGGAATGCTTCAGGGCTTCAGCATCTAAACACATCTCCTTTCTCTTTATGCTTCCATCAGTAAAGCTTTATCTTTGATAAGTACTGAGAGTCATCTTTCTCTTTGGGTTCCTTTTCAATGCCTTGCAACAATGTCACTTCTCCTCTGCAGTTGTAACATATCACTTCTTGCCTCGAGCACTGTATACCAACATTTACCTGGAGCCTTCTGTGAAACTGGTTCAGTAACATGTGACAATCTGCCACCGTGCATGGAGTCCTTGGTGGAGGAGCCGGAGCTGGTTGTTGGTGGGTGGAAACTGCTTTTGGAAACCACTTAAGAGATTAGCAATCTGAGTCATAGTGGCCATCAATGCGTCATTCGAAGACTGAGCAGTGGGTTGAGGACTTGAAGTTGAGGGTGATGGAAGAACAGGTGCAGGTTTTTGTAGTGAGCAACATAGGCAGTAGATCAACATATACTTGTTGATGTACCCTGTTTCTTGAGAGTCTTTTTGGCATGAGGCTCGTAGGCTTTGAGATGAGTATAGATCTGAACATAAGGTGTGGTTGAGATATCCATGTTCTGTTTGACATTAGTCACATACTTTCCCCAATAAGCCGGAAGGTTGTTGACAAACTTGGTGTTCATCTGATGAGTTGGAATGTTGAGCTGAGTAATCTTCATATCATTCACAAGCTTGTGGAAACGCACAAAGTAGTCATGAATTGATTCAGTCTTCCATATAGCACGTAAGCGTTCATTACTCATCAAAAGATCTTCCTTCCTTTTAGTTTGAATTGTTCTACTGATCCTTGCATGAGCATCTCCACATTATCCCAAATCTCCTTTGCAGTGCTTGTTTGATTGAGGTTGTTGAAGATGTGTCTGGGAAGACCTTGACTAAGAATGATTTCAGCTTGAGTATCAGCCATCTCAAGTTTGTTTTCCTCTTCACTGAATTCAGAATCAAGTTTCTTCCTCGGTGCGGGCACAACAGTAGAATCAGTAGCTGGAGGATCAGTGATCATAGGGTGAGGTGTTGGTCCATTCTGGATGGATTTCCATATCAGCTTGCCATTGGGTTTGCCTCGAATGTACCTGTGTATACGAATCTTCCAAGAATCGTAGTCACTTTCAACCAACATAGGTGGACGAGTATCGGTACCCGCTGCATTTGTTTCTTCATTGGATGCCATTTTGAGTATGAATGACCAGATCGTAAGTGATTGTTGATTTGTTTGAATTGTGTTTATGTTTTTGTTGTTGTTTGATTATTAAGTTTGGTGACAATAAGACTCTTAACAAGTTCGATTCAAGAGGAATATCTTGTTCGGTCCTAATGGTTCTCACTCGTTCGGTCCTAGAGAGGGTTTGCTAGTTCGGTCCTTAAAAAAAACTGGTTCGGTCCAAACTTGAAAGACCACTAGTTCGGTTCACCAAGGGAGGTGCTTGTTCGGTTGCCTGGTTCGATCCTCTCGTTGGCTTGTTCGATCCTCTTGTTCGAATGGCTTGTTCGATCCTCTCGATCGAATGCCATTGTTGCGAATCCTCTCGATCTCGAATGGCTTGATTCGATCTCTCGATCGAATGGCTTGTTTGATCCTCTCGATCGAATGGCTTGTTCGATCCCTTGTTCGATTCTTTGTTCGATTCTCTTGTTCGATAGGTTTGTTCGATCCCCTTGTTTGATCCCCTTGTTCCGTTCCCTGGTTTCGTTCGGTTGGTCTACAATACAGAATCAAAGACTTTTTCTTGCTAGAAAAACACCACGACACAACTTGTAAACCTCAAGAAAATCTGTAAAAAATATGAAGCTCGAGCATGTACCTTGAATACCACGAACCAAAAAAAAAAATTAAAATGACCACGAATACGATCAAGACTCTGTTTTTCCCCTTTTTCGGTTATTGTATCGAACTAAAAGAAAAAAAATCTCCAAATCTTGATTGCTAACGAGATGGTTTGTATGATATTAGATTAACCATAAAACCATCTATGAATCAAGAATCAAAACAAATAATTAATCAAACAAAAAAAATTTCGAAACTCCCCTTGTGATTTTTTAATTTCCGAAACCCCCAAAAAAAAATTAAAACACAAATCAAATCAATACCATAAGCTTGTGGCTCTTGATACCAATTGTAGGTTCCATGATCATTCATACGAATCCTTAACAATAAAGTGTAGAATCAAGATGCATAAAATTAAGAACCTTATTGATGATTGAAAGAAAAACCTTGTGGTGGCTAGAAACCCTCACAATAATGACTAGCTAAATTATCTCTAAAGAATGTCTAACCTAATTTTGACTAAACTATGTGTATTTATACTAACAAGGTTATGCCCATTCTAGGCTTTTGTTGGGCTTTTCATGCTTTTTCTTTATCAGCCCAATTACATCAATAAACATTGTCTTTCGAGCTAGACTTTTGTCTTGTATCTTCGAGTGACCGAAGCTTCTTTGTTCGGGTTCATTTATGTGATCCTAACAATTAAAACAGCTTGGAGACCAACTAGAAAGGTTGTTGGTAGTGTTAAGCCTCAGTGGAAACCCACTGGACGACATTTTGCGTTGTATGATAACTGTCCTTTAATTAGGATAATAGAACCCATTGTTGAGCCTTTAGAACTTACCCCGAGTGTTAGTTCTAGTTCCAAAGTTACTATGATCTCTAGGTTTACTGACCATAAACTTAGTGATCGAAAGGCAGGTTCCAAAGGGATCTCTGGTATTTTTGATTGTTAACTAACCGGAACCCTTCAGGGCATCCTATCACCGTAAATGTTTGTGTTATTGCAGGTAGTACAAATTGTTCTATGGTATCTGGATTCTGGATGCTCAAGACATATGACCGGTGATCGTGCACAGCTTATAAACTTTGTGGAAAAGTTTATTGGTATTGTGCGATTTGGCAACGATGAATATGCATCAATCGTTGGCTATGGTGATTATAAACTGGGTGATGCTATCATCTCTCAAGTCTATTATGTTGAAGGACTCAAGCACAACCTATTCTTTGTAGGACAGTTTTGCGATGGAGGTTTAGAAGTTGCATTCCGACAGCATTCATGTCACATCCGCAACTATGATATGGTGGATCTACTCAATGGTTCACGTACTACCAACCTGTACTCCATCTCACTGAATGATATGATGTCAGCTTCACCAGTTTGCTTGCTTACAAAAGCCTCTTCAACGAAGTCATGGTTATGGCATCGTCGGTTGAATCATCTGAATTTCGGGACTTTGAACGAATTGGCTCGAAAAAATCTAGTCAGAGGTTTACCCATGCTGAAATATGACAAAGACCATTTGTGTCCATCTTGTCAGCTAGGTAAAAGCAAGAAAGCATCACATCCACTAAAGACGGAAAACACCAATACTGAAGTTCTCCATACACTACATATGGACCTCTGCGGACCAATGAGAACAGAAAGTATGAACGGAAAGAAGTATGTTTTGGTTCCTGCTGCCCCGGCACCCGAGAATGCCAATGGTTCACCTTCTACAACAGTTATCTCAGAAGGCGCTCCTGCAGTTACTGAAAGCCTCTTGCCTCATCAAATACCTCTACCAGACACTAGTGATTCTGATGTTGAAACACTGTTCGATCATGTTGACAGTAATGTGTTTGACACCTATAATGCTCCTGAAACCGGTTCAGAAGCATCTTCATCCAACTCTGTCAATATCGATGTTACTCCCAACAACCAATTACCTCATGTGCAAAAGTGGACTCAAGCACATCCACTTGAAAACATTATTGGGGATAAAGATCCACGTGCATGGTATGACAAGCTATCAGCGTTTCTAATCAAGTCAGGATTTACAAAAGGCGTGGTCGATCCTACACTCTTCAC
>BQNB010115598.1:2704-21529 GCA_026074375.1 Tanacetum coccineum
AATGTTTTAAACAAAATGTTTCTATTGCATTATAAATGGGATCCTTTGTAAACTCTGATTTTAATATATCAAATGTGAAATTTATCTTAAAACGTCTCTTTTGAGGTCGTTTTCTGTGACTTGTGTTTTGTGCCCTGAAGTAGCACCCCAATGTTACCATTCCGCTGCGTTGTCATGATTTTTGGGGGTGTTACAGTACAATAGGCTATGATCTTTCTAAGCACTTGGTTGTTTCAACTTTTATAAATTAATAGTCATTGTTTATTTCTATCGTGTATATTTTGTAGATAGATATGTATTCAGAAACCAACAGAAGAGTTGAAAATCTATCGGATTATTTGAGTGAGATTGATAAAATTCTGGTACATCCATTTAGAGGGCCAAACAATCACCCCACGAATCATATAAAACTAATGGACTGTTGCATTTGGAGATTTGGAGTCAGATAGACAAATAGTGCCAAGAAGGCACTTAGTGTCAAACTTAAAGAAAGACAGAAGAAACATAAGGTACCTATATCCGATTCTGAGTTGTCTTATTTTCAAAATTATGTTAGTGTTTAGTATTTGGGTTAATAACGGTAAAACCAATTAACTTTTACCCTTTTGGTGGTTTTTTTTTTGAACGACGGAACTTTTACCCTTTTGGTGGTTTAACATCGCCTATAACATTTTTTCGCAGTGGTTTAGTCCTTCAACCTTTTTCATGGCTCATTTTGGCACAATATGCATATCAGTACAAAAAAAGTATTGGTATTAAACCACTACAAAAAGCAAAGTTTACGGACTTAATCGATTCAATAATGAAGTTGGTTTGTAATATCTAACTTAAAAGGTTTTAAGGGATAAGAGTTAAATTTCCAAAATGGAGAAACTTTGTGGTTTTACACTTTTTTATTTTTAGTTCTTAATATTTTGCAATCATGTACGAATATCATCGTGTCAAGGATTATGGTGTGAGTCATTTTTTGGTTGATGAAATTCATGAAAAAGGGATGAATGAATATCTTCTTTTGATAATTTTGCTTGATCTTCTTCCTAAGGGTCATCTTTATATACTTGATGTTTAATATGAATAACCATGTTTTTTATAGTAGGTACTTGATGAAGGGATCACCAACTGTTTTGATAATAGAGAAAAGATTAAAGTCATTGATTTGGAAGACAACTCTATTGATGCTGTGATACTAAACTAAATGGCACTCGCAAATGAATATTTCCAAACAGCTCATAGAACAAGCAACCCATATGCTTTGCCTGAGACTGTATGTGTATCCATACTTTACAAAACTATTCCAAGCTACTCTTTTAAATGAACTAGTTTTAAATGAGTCATCATTTTTGTTTTGGGGACCTAAAACAGGTTGTGGAAGTTCCCAATTGTAGCTGGGATGATATTGGAGGTCTCGAGAACATTAAGCGTGAGCTTCAAGAGGTAATGAAAAACCGTGAACTACTTTAACTAATACATCATCACACGATTTGTTTCACTTATTGGAGAGTCTATTTCCTTTTTGTTTAACTGTGATAGATTGTCCAATATCCCATGGAGCACCCTGAGAAATTTGAGAAATTTTGAATATCACCCTCAAAAGGGGTTCTTTTCTATGGTCCTCCTGGATGTGGTAAGCCCCTTCTTGCTAAGGCTATTACAATCGACTGTTGAGCCAACTTCATCAGCATCAAAGGACCAGAATTGTTTACAATGTGGTTTAGTGAGAGTGAAGCCAATGTTTGTGAAATATTGTGACAAGGCCCGTGGGTCTGCACCGTGTATCCTCCTCTTTGATGAACTTGATTCAATTGCAACTCAAGTGATTCATTGGGACCAAGCAACTTGCATGAAAGTTTGTGTGTTTCAAGATAATGTCACATGATTATCTGCTAATGATTTGGATATTTTTAAAGGTGTTAGTTTGAAGCTATTAGCAATGGAACAATTCCTAATCCAAAATGTTGAGAAGGGAAAGCTGTTTTAGTACAAATAGCAAATCCTGCAAGAGCAACATGTAAAGATGTAAAATAAGTGAAAATGGAAAGTTATTCTACAGTTAAACGGATTAATGAGACGTTTGGAGATCCAAGTATGATCATGTTGTTTTATTGATAAGCCATTGAAGTTATATGAATGGGTGGTGTCCTATGTTGCCGCTTAATGTTGCTTAGTGAAAGATGTCATAGACGAAATGAATCTTATACCCTATGAATGTGTTATTAGTCGACAAGGTAAAAATTTTTATTTTAATGATATTATAATATTATGTGTGGCTGAAATTTATGTTAAAATCATGTTAACATACCGAAAATGGCCTTTTTGAACTTTTAGTTTTTGTTTGTTAAGGTAATGAGAAGCTTGATAAGGTTTTGGATTAAGTCCATCTATATCGAAGAAAAGTTCGTTAGTAGTGTCCTAATTTTGGATCATGCCAAGCTAAGGATTGACCTTCTTGATCATCTTGAGAGTGTGCTCGCCAATGAACCTGTTACAGTAAAAAGAGGGCATATAAGGGATCTTCGGTCGTCATCAGTTACTAAGCCTGCCCAAAGTGTAATGGCTCACCAAAGTGAGGTACGTACAAGATTTTGTCATTATGCTTTTCTATATTTATTAATCCTAGAGCGATAACTGATACTTCTAATTAAGTCAATGATTGTGCATGGGTGTTAAATCTTATGCGGGTTTCAACATAGTTAATCCCCCATGCCTATTGAACTGTAAACATATACACATATGAGGTGTTTAGATATGTGTTATAAAAGTGATTTTCCAATTTAAATAATCAGAATAAGATAATTTAGCAGCAATAAAACTCACCGTCGGAGATAGTGTTTATCTGCGATTTTGAATTTGTAATACTAACATACTTAAGAGTATGAGATATTCTGTTAGTTTATGAAGATAATACATAAAAAGACCACAGACGATATATTTATAAAAAACAAAATACGTTTTGCGGGATGAAAAGTAAATAGGTAATATTATTTAACCTGTTTATGTGCTACAGCAAATATGAAACTAATTATCCAAAAGTTGACTGATAAGTAGTAATAGAATATGTACATACAAACATTATAATCTGATTATTGTGACTTTAACTAGCCACAATTAAAAAAAATTAGATAATCAGTATAAAAACACAAATTGAAACGTTGCCCAAGTCTCATAGGTGATGGTAGTGTTGAGGTCAAATCACAGGTTACCTGGTCAACTCACATGTTTGGAATAAATGAGTTATATTCCACTTGTGAAATAGCAAATACTAACATATAATCTATTCTATGTATGTGCAGGGTGTAAGCATATGATGTTTATATACATGAAATCCCATTCGTGCAGAATTCTGATAAAGATTTTACACAAAGATAAGTAACATTTGTGGAAGCTTTTCAATTATATGTGACTTTTTTACATGTCGGTTAAAAATAATCACTTTGATGTATTTTATTGTTTAACAATATTATAGTTGATGAAAGACTTTTTTTATAGCAATAAGTGTTTAAAAATGTTATGTTGTTCTTTCATCAACTATAAGTTTGTTCTTATTTCTTAGCTACTTTTTGTATAAACAATCAAAGGTTATTTATTTTCCTTTCGGGTGTTTTACAAATGACATTTTACCATAACTTTTGGGTTTTCAATATTGTACATCATTTAACGTTATTTATATTAACTATTTTACTTCTACTTTTATATTTTAAACAATTCTTAAAGCTAGCCGCCCATCGGGCGGGCCTTGAAGCTAGTAAAATATTAGCCAAAATGACATAAACTCGTACCGAAAGAGCAAGCTTAAACAAACGCGCCCGAAGATTAAGATCAAATCCATCCCATCAAGAAAAAACATTCCCATCCGATCAGAAGGAAAATCCAAACTTATTTAGGTTGTGTTTGTCCCACAGACTTATAAAAGCTTTTATAAGTCATAAGCCTCCATAAACCCAAGCCAATTGAAACGCTCAATTACTTAAATTCCTTTAATTTAATATATTTTTATGCGATTTTACGTTAATAGTTCAACTCCAACTAATTCGCCATTCTAACATTATAAAAATATAAAGACTAGCTTACAACTTATAATTCATGTTTTGAAACTCGATTGAGCCGGCCAAGTCATTGGTTAAACCGGTTTCAGTTTAAAAAACGGGTCAAGAACCGCCGGTTTTTTAACGACCCGAGCCAACAACATAAAAATGATTGGTTTTTATGCCAGCAAAAATAGTGTCAATAAAAAATGGGGTGTTTGGACATGTGTATTACCAACTGTTTGGATATTTTTTTTTCATAAAACCGGGTTGACCCGGTGACTCGGACAGGGTCGACCACATACCCGGTTTCTAAAAATGTGCTTATGATAGTATAACCTAGTGCCCAAATACTCTGACAAGAATTTGAGCTCTATAATCATCTCAGGTACTACAAAGTCCAATTTCAAATCTCAAGTAATTTAAGGCTTTATGTTTTTTTATTAATCAACTTTTTTGTCGTATTTGATTTCTGTTGAATAATATGCTGCAATTCTTATTTTAGTTTAGAGGGTGTTTGGTATTTGCTTAATTTAACTGCTTTTTGAATAAGCAGTTTGTTTGTTACTTATATATAATGGAAAATGAATAATCAGATTAGCGGTTTGGATAAGCAATAGCACACACCATATAAACTCGTTAAGGGATTGCTTAAGTGAAATTACTTTATCTGCTTAATAAGCAACTACCAAACTGCTTATCAGTTTACTTTTGGGTTTATGACCTACATTTGTTCCGCTTATTTTTCATATCCCCATTTTTTAGGCTTTTTTTCTGGCTCGTGAAATAAGCCTTGAAAGTGGGTTTATGAAGATAAGCCGAACTAATTTAGCTCATAACCCCGAAAATAGCTAAAACAAATGTTGGGCGTTTGTTTCGGCTTATATAGCCGGCTTATGGCTTATTTGGTTTTGGGCTTATTTTTTTCATAAGCTCACTTTTTGTGGCTTATTTTGAAACTTTTTTTGGCCTATACTCCGTATAAGCTTATTATGTCATAATAAGTTTATATTAGCCGAAAAGTTTCAAAATAAGCCACAAAAAGTGAGCTTATGAAACATAAGCCCAAAATCAAATAAGTCATAAGTCGGCTATATAAGCGGAAACAAACTATTTCAAACATCCTTTTAACTGTTGAATTTAATGCAACCCAGCTAGATAAGCGGACTATTGAGCAATCCCAACAAGCTATTAATAAGGCAATTTTCTAGACTTATCATAGTAGAAATTTTGTTGCTGTGTTGGTCTCCGGTTCTGTTTCCATTTGACACGGTGAAACTTTATCATCAATTACAATTTCTCAGATTATATTTCTTCAAGTTCATGGCTTTGCAGCTTATAAAACTTCGATTATATGCAAATTATAATATGTTATGTGTCATGAAGACTTTAGTATGATAATCTCTTTTCTATTTTGATTTTAAAAGCAGAGCTTCTATCCTGTTACCATTTACGGTTATGGTAATTAACTAGTGCCCCCATTTCGATATTTATTATATACAACAATGGCGATTTCATCACTCCATCATGGTATCTCGATCTCCAAAAACTTATTGAGAACATCAATCTCGATCCCAGTTTCCAATCACCTTAACATAGCCCACCATCCCCTTAAATTAAACCCTATGACATATCTTAAGCCTAAACTTTTCAGAACCCACGCACCAAAATCACTAACCTATAACAACAACTACAGACGAGCCCAAATAAACTCTCTTTTCACTGGGATCGTCGAAGAAATGGGACAAGTTAAACAACTTGGTTTTGACGAATCTGGTCAATCATTCGACATGATAATCCACTCACCAACTGTCCTCCAAGACGTCAACCTTGGTGACAGCATAGCCGTGAATGGGACCTGTTTAACTGTCACAGAATTCGACACCCAACGTTCAGAGTTCAAAGTTGGGTTAGCCCCTGAAACCTTGAGAAAAACGTCTCTTATTGAACTGGAAAAAGGTTCCGCTGTTAACTTGGAAAGAGCAGTAAAACCCTCAACCCGAATGGGCGGGCATTTTGTTCAGGGGCATGTGGATGGGACGGGTGAGATTGTTTCCATGGATCCGGAAGGGGATTCATTGTGGATTAAGGTGAAAACATCGCGGGATATATTGAAATTTATTGTGCCGAAAGGTTTTATTGCGGTTGATGGGACTAGTTTGACTGTGGTTGATGTATTTGATGAAGAAGAGTGTTTTAATTTTATGTTGGTCGAGTATACACAGCAGAAAGTTGTGATTCCATTGAAGAAAGTCGGGCAAAAGGTGAATCTTGAGGTGGATATATTGGGCAAGTATGTCGAGAGGCTTCTTAGTACTGGATTTGTGGACAATATTAAATCAAGAGGAACGGAGTCATGAGTCGTGATGACATTGATCTCGGTTGAGGTATTTTATTTCCCGTATTTCATTTAAATCAAGAGGAACGGATTCATGAGTCGTGATGACATTGATCTCGGTTGAGGTATTTTATTTCCCGTATTTCAGTTTAAAATTGAGATACAGTATTTGTGTAACGAGCATTTCATATATGAAGTTTTATGCTTAAGTTTATTGACTAGAAGTTCTAGTATCTTGTGTTCGTAATTGTATTCCGCTTAAATTTTATAAATGATTTTCATAGCCATCGCATGATATCTTGTAACGTTACTAGTTTGCGACTAAAAGATCACAGAGGTCGAACAATAGAGTAGATTTGCAAAGGTAGGAGTAACACATCACTTAACAGATAATTTCTTGACGTTCTTTTTTATTAAAAGTTATGATCTGTATAAAGAGAGTATATCAGTAGTACCTCAGGTACTATCAAGTTAACTCATGGTTGGGTATAAATACGTTTTCAGTCAACCCACTTTAACTGGTTTATTGCATAAGTCGTGTTCACGGTGTGTTGTCTGGTTGACCCCACCAACTTGTTTAAGTTCTTAAGACGTTAAATTATATAACGTATGCCCGCCAGCAGGTTTGTCATGTTTGATCTCTGTAACATCTTAGCCCTGCATGTTAACTAGACCTTGCTTACATTATTTATAAACAGTGTGGTTCAGTGACATTCTACAACCTGTTTGTTTTCATTACAAAACAGTTCAATCCTGAAAAAATCAATCGAACCAAGATAATTCAGGCTGGTCCGTTCATAGTATTAATACTGTTCGGTTTTCAGGGCCAAACACACCTCGTATATTGACAGTTGAATGGTCTAGTTAGAAATACAAAATTCGAGTTGCATTAAAAAATTGGATACTATTGAATAATTTTAAACCTCATGAAGCATGACAAACTTTTAATATAAGGAGTCTATTAAAAGCATAAATCGTGAAACATCAAAACCTCATGAACCATGCCAAACTCTTAATATAAATAGATTCTTTCAGAGTTTCAGGGCTTGTAGAGTTTGTTTGTCTAAGCTTATTCTATTTAAGAAAGAGTCGAGACCTAAACAATCTCACAAGAACTTGAGCCCTTTTATCATCTCAGGTAATAATAATAAGTTTATATTCTAGAATTCTGATTTTAGTTTAGGGGGTGTTTGGGGGTTGCTTGATTAAACTGCTTATTGTTTTTTTATTTTTTGGAATAATATGTTCTGAATAAGATGTTTATCACTTACATATAATGAAAATGAATAATAAGATAAGCCGGATTGATAAGCAATCCCAAATACCCTAAAAACTCGATTAAGGGTGTTTGGGATACTTATAAGTTTATTTTGTTCGGCTTATTTCTCATGGGTCCATATATTCAGCTTTTTTCTCGCTTATGAGTTTTGAGCCTGTTATGACTTGAAGCTCGAGAATAAGCTCATAATCTGGAGAATAAAAGGGTGTTTGTTTTAGCTTGTATAGCGGGCGTATAAGCTTATGTAAATTGTGGAAAGCTCATAAGTTGAGCTTGTGGCCTTAGATAAGCTATAAGCTCAATTTGATAAGCCCAAAAAATTGGGCTTATGTCTTATGAGCTTTTCTGAATTTACATAAGCTCATAAGGACACTATATAAGCTAACACAAACACCCTGTAAGCCCAAAAAATGAGCTTCTAGAAAATAAGCCAAACAAAATAAGCTCAAAACCCAAGAAGAAGCTATAAAAACCAGCAAGCAGATGACTTTTTGTTTTTAGAACTGCTTTGTGTTTAGAAAACACAATACGCACATAAGCTGTTTAAATATACTATCCCAAATAGGCAAATACCCATTCAACTGTTGTATCAAATGTAACAACCAGATATACCCATTAATAAGCAATCCCGAACACCTATTAATAAGACAAATTTTCTTGTGCTAGCTTTCTAGACTGATCATAGTCAAATTTTATTGCTGTGTTGGTCTCCGGTTCTGTTTCCAGTCGAGTCGGGTTGGCATCTTACAAAACATTAAAACTTCCGCTTACATACAGATTCTTATATGTTGTCTGCCATGAAAACCTTAGTCTGATAAATCTTTTTTTGTTTTTGTTTTTAAAATTAGTACCTCAGCTGTTATTCTGTTACCACTTATGAATGGTAATCAACTAGTGCCTCCCCTTGCGATATTATTTTTATAGACCAATGGCAATTTCATCACTTCATCATGGTATCTCGATCTCCAAAACCTTAATGAGAACATCAATCCCCATCCCGGTTTCCAATCACCTCAGCATAGTCAACCATCCCCTTAGACTACCCCGTACAACTTATCTCAAGCCTAAACCTTTCAGAACCGACGCACTAAAATCACTAACCTTTAATGACAACCACAAACGAGCCCAAATAAACTCCCTCTTCACCGGAATCGTCGAAGAAATGGGACAAGTCAAACAACTTGGTCTCGACGAATCCGGTCAATCATTTGATATGACAATCTACTCACCAACCGTTCTCCAAGATGTCAACCTTGGTGACAGCATATCTGTAAACGGAACTTGTTTAACTGTCACAGAATTCGACACCCAACGTTCAGAGTTCAAAGTCGGGTTGGCCCCTGAAACATTAAGAAGAACGTCGTTAATCGAGCTGGACAAAGGCTCAGTTGTTAACTTGGAAAGAGCGGTAAAACCCTCGACCCGTATGGGTGGGCATTTTGTTCAGGGGCATGTCGATGGTACAGGAGAGATTGTTTCGATGGATCCAGAAGGTGATTCGTTATGGATTAAGGTGAAAGCTTCACGGGATATATTGAAGTTTATTGTGCCGAAAGGTTTTATTGCGATTGACGGGACTAGTTTGACAGTGGTTGATGTGTTTGATGAAGAAGAGTGTTTTAATATTATGTTGGTCGAGTATACACAGCAGGAAGTTGTGATTGCGCTGAAGAAAGTCGGGCAAAAAGTGAATCTTGAAGTGGATATATTGGGCAAGTATGTCGAGACGCTTCTTAGTTCTGGATTTGTGGACAATATCAAATCAAAAAGAACGGATTTATGAGTCATGATGACATTAATCTCATTTGAGGTTTTTTTTCTTCCGAATTTTAGTTTGAACTTGAGATACAGTATTTGTGTAACAAGTGTTTTATAATTGAAGTTTTATGCTTAAGCTTATCGACTAGAAGTTCTAGTATTTTGTGTTGTTGATTGTATGGTATTTAAGTTTTTAGATGTTGTTCATAGCCAAGAGAGTATTTCGGACCAAGCTGTTTTTATAAGGAATGTCGCATTTTGTGGTGCGCATATATAATCAAGGAACATTGCATCTGGTAGTAATTTGATACAGCTTTTGGCAAGGAATGTCTATTTTCTTTGGTAATAAAAACCTTGTTCATAATCATTTAGCTTAACATAGATTTTCCTGGTAATTGCGAGTCAAGAATGAACACAAGTTATCCTTAACATAATCATTTAGCTTAACATAGATTGGTAATACACAGCTTTTGGCAAGGAAGGGGATTCATTGTGAATTAAGGTGAAAACATCGCGGGATATATTGAAGTTTATTGTGCCGAAAGGTTTTATTGTGTTCCATGGGACTAGTTTGACTGTGGTTGATGTGTTTAATGAAGAAGAGTGTTTTAATTTCTTGTTGGTCGAGTAAGATAATTAGTGACACATTAGTGCAAAAACAGGAACTTGTATCGACCAACTTACAATTAGTCCAACGGAAGGTAAATAAGATCATGTAAAGTAGTTATAAAAATTACCATCTCTAAATTACTTGAAGAGTGCAGGTAAACTCATTTAAGCTCATATAAGCCCACAAGTCTCAAAATAAGCCAGAAAGTTGGGGCTTATGTCATATAAGCCGAAATGAAATAAGCCTATAAGCCCACATATAAGCGGAAACAAACAACCCCTAAACTAAACACAAACAAACATAAAAGTGTAACTTAAGCACAAATTAATACTTAGAAAGTATGATCATTCCATTTCATAATCAGATAGATACATAACCATAAGATCCAATCACTAATTCCAACTAAACCAAACAACAAAACAAGAAGTTTCACAAGAAGCATAACCTAAACTATTTCCTATCTAAAAACTTAAGCCTTGTTTGGAGTTTTCTTTGGCGACGGCTTGGTCTTCTCACCCTCAGTGACAGCAGATTTCTTAGGCAAAAGCACGGGGTTAATGTTGGGTAAGACGCCACCACTAGCAATAGTAACACCAGCAAGAAGTTTGCCCAATTCTTCATCATTCCTGACAGCCAAAAGCAAATGCCTTGGGTTAATCCTTGTCTTCTTGTTGTCTCTTGCAGCATTTCCCGCCAATTCCAAAACTTCAGCAGCAAGGTATTCAAGGACAGCAGCGAGATAAATAGGAGCACCAGAACCAGTCCTCTGAGCATATCTTCCTTTCTTCAAAAACCTTCCAATCCTTCCAACCGGAAACTGAAGCCCGGCTTTCACCGATTTCGTAACCGCCTTCTTTCGCTGTCCGGCTCCCTTCCTTCCTCCGGCTCCCTTGGTCGTCTTTCCTGATTCCATTTTTTGTTGAAATTATTATATGTGAATTTGAATGTGAGAAACGAGAGGGAATGAGTGGGGATTTTATACTCTGTGGGTGGGTGGGAGTGTGACAAGCTGGCGATCCGTGTGATTATTGTGTTTTTTGTTTTGGCCGTTGGATGAAGGGCTGATCGGATGGTTGTGAGCTGGGACATGCTTGCCATCCGTATGAGATTTTTTCATCTTTTTTTTAAACAAAATGGACCAATATTTACTTGGGATAATGACAAAAATACCCTATTTTTCAAACCTACCTACCTCACAAAATACTATAAAAAAAATTAAAAAACCCAAAATACCCATAAATTCGCAAGTTTTGGTCCCTTTGAGAAATTGAAAAAAAAAATCGAAAATTTGTGATATTTTTAAGAAATATCGCAAATTTTGTATATTTCTTAAAAATGTCGGAAATTTTTCGATATTTATAAAAACACTTCGCAAAAAAACCCGCACAACAACCTGCGAATTAGAGGAAACACACATCAAAGAGAAAAATCGCAAAGAGATTTAGAAGAAATGCATGAAACCGCAAAGGGGTTTTATTCATTCAACTTTGCGAATTAGAGATTTTTTCGAATTGAGGGTTTTCCGCGGCATATTTTTTGTCTTTTTAGAGACGAATCATGGATAAACATTCGTCTCCGGTAAGTTTTATTCATACAAACATTATGTTAATAAAGAATAAACTTCGAATTAGTGTTTTTTTAATTAGGGCTTTGTTAGAATTGGGTAATTTTTTCGAATTGGGTAAATTTTTTCGAATTGGGGGTTTTCCCGAATTAGGGATAGTTATGAAAACTGGGGGTTTTACTTAGTTATTTTTTGATGTTGTGACACTAGTTGCTCATGTTGTGGTTCAGTTAACACCTTTTTATGGAATTGGAGAAGCTTTTGTATACTTCATGTAGTAGCCTTAAGAACTAAATACATACTTTTCGTTTGAGTTAGTGTGCAGAGTACTTGGCATATAGCAATTTTTTGGTGCCCATCCAAGATGACGGACTAGGAAAGGTTCTAAAAACTAACAAAAAAATGTTGCACAGTAGTGAATTAGTTATATTATTTTTCATATACAACTATGATCTTATTTTTTTCAGTTTAGACTAATTATAGATGGAAATTTTAAGCTTTTAACCAATATATTTATGAATTGGTTGATTTCGGTTGTGACTATTCGACATGTTGCGAGTTAGCCAAAAAAAAATATTTTGCGAAAAGGGGAAGCAAAGAGGTTAGAACTCTGTCAATATCATGTTGCCGAGATCATGTTGCTTAATCATACAAGAAAAGATGGAAGTTAGTTTTATGAGTTGGTTCCCGGTGTGTCATTTTATGTTGCTATACGTCACCGGCGCCGACTGCACAGAAATCTCTCCCGTTGGCTAATCAACGCAAATTACGGCCGATACGCACTCCATTGAGGTTTAAGTTACCGATGATCGCTTATCCACGTAAACGTGTGCATTTTGTCACACCCCGACTAAGGCGGAAACACGAGGCGTGACGGAGGATTGATCGTCATTGTTGGATTTAGTGTCCAAGTTCATAACTAATTGGTAAGACTGTCGTTAAAAGTAGAGTCCTTTTTGGGTTGCCCTCGGTGAACCGTTAAGAGAAATAATAAAAGAGATATAATATTAATTAGAATTAATATTATATGTATATTTAATTAGTTTATTAATTTATTAATAGTTGGTAAATTAATTAGAAGCTAATTATATAGAAACATAGGCTGAATATGAACTAATACAAGGTGTATTAAGTTGAACGGGCCGGGAAGACCCATAAGGGACCCATGGGACCTTTTTTTGGGGGAATCCCACATCCCTCCAAAGAGTTATTCCAAGTCCCTTCCTCTCAATATAAATAGAGGGGCATGCCAAGGCTTTATTTGCTCATTCTCTCTTTCTCATTCCTACTCCTTGTAAGAGTCAACTCGTGTAACGAGACCTTAGGAGTTCGAATCTCTTTTCTCTATGGTTCGTGGGTGTGAGCTATTAGAGGTACTCTCGTTTGAGTACTTGCATTTAAGTTCTACTAAGGTGGTCTGTGTGTGAGAAATCTAATTTTCTCAAAGGTTAGTATTTTCTTATTATTTATTTATTTATTCTAAGTTGCTTTTATTTATTAGGTTGAGATCCTTTAGGGTTTAGTTTCCTTCTTGCTCTAGATTAATTGTTGTTTCCGCTTTATGTTAATCTAATTGAATATTAAGTTTTATTCATACAAACATTATGTTAATAAAGATTAAACTTCGAATTAGTGTTTTTTTAATTAGGGCTTTGTTAGAATTGGGTAGTTTTTTCTAATTGGGTAATTTTTTCGAATTGGGGGTTTTCCCGAATTAGGGATAGTTATGAAAACTGGGGGTTTTACTTAGTTATTTTTTGATGTTGTGACACTAGTTGCTCATGTTGTGGTTCAGTTAACACTTTTTTATGGAATTGGAGAAGCTTTTGTATACTTCATGTAGTAGCCTTAAGAACTAAATACATACTTTTCGTTTGAGTTAGTGTGCAGAGTACTTGGCATATAGCAATTTTTTGGTGTCCATCCAAGATGACAGACTAGGAAAGGTTTTAAAAACTAACAAAAAAATGTTGCATAGTAGTGAATTAGTTATATTATTTTTCATATACAACTATGATCTTATTTTTTTCAGTTTAGACTAATTATAGATGGAAATTTTAAGCTTTTAACCAATATATTTATGAATTGGTTGATTTCGGTTGTGACTATTCGACATGTTGCGAGTTAGCCAAAAAAAATTATTTTGCTAAAAGGGGAAGCAAAGAGGTTAGAACTCTGTCAATATCATGTTGCCGAGATCATGTTGCTTAATCATATAAGAAAAGATAGAAGTTTGTTTTATGAGTTGGTTCTCGGTGTGTCATTTTATGTTGATATACGTCACCGGCGCCGACTGCACAGAAATCTCTCCCGTTGGCTAATCAGCGCAAATTACGGCCGATACGCACTCCATTGAGGTTTAAGTTACCGATGATCGCTTATCCACGTAAACGTGTGCATTTTGTCACACCCCGACTAAGGCAAAAACACGAGGCGTAACGGAGGATTGATCGTCATTGTTGGATTTAGTGTCCAAGTTCATAACTAATTGGTAAGACTGTCGTTAAAAGTAGAGTCCTTTTTAGGTTGCCCTCAGTGAACCGTTAAGAGAAATAATAAAAGAGATATAATATTAATTAGAATTAATATTATATGTATATTTAATTAGTTTATTAATTTATTAATAGTTGGTAAATTAATTAGAAGCTAATTATAAAGAAGCATGGGCTGAATATGAACTAATACAAGGTGTATTAAGTTGAACGGGCCGGGAAGACCCATAAAGGACACATGGGACCTTTTTTTGGGGGAATCCCACATCCCTCCAAAGAGTTATTCCAAGTCCCTTCCTCTCAATATAAATAAAGGGGCATGCCAAGGCTTTATTTGCTCATTCTCTCTTTCTCATTTCTACTCCTTGTAAGAGTCAACTCGTGTAACGAGACCTTAGGAGTTCGAATCTCTTTTCTCTATGGTTCGTGGGTGTGAGCTATTAGACGTACTCTCGTTTGAGTACTTGCATTTAAGTTCGACTAAGGTGGTCTGTGTGTGAGAAATCTGATTTTCTCAAAGGTTAGTATTTTCTTATTATTTATTTATTTCTTTTAAGTTGCTTTTATTTATTAGGTTGAGATCCTTTAGGGTTTAGTTTCCTTGTTGCCCTAGATTAATTGTTGTTTCCGCTTTATGTTAAAAGTATTAATTTAGAAGTACTAAAACAAAATTCCCGTTTTAGATATAGCAAATGTGAATAGACCCATGAAAACCGCACATCTCTCATATGGGCTGTTAATGGAGCGCGTGTGGTTTACCGGCACATTAGTAAGAGAACATAAGTGAGAGGTGATGTGGGAATCGCGATTCTCGAGCAGACTCGAGTCGGGAACCACGCGGGTTTTTGCATGGTTAAATTCACCATCTTATTCATGATCCTCGACATCCCAATCATGAATAGTAGATGAGCGTATCCGAGATTAACATGCCATTGATTAAAATCAATGAATCTCAAAATAACTAGGAATTTCATAGAGAATAAAATTAACAAAGACATTGTCTACCTAAAATAAATTCGTGATGTGATTACGACAACCCTCTTCATAAATGAATCTAAAATATGGATCCTAGCCTTAATTTAAAATTGGGTAATTAATTAAGGTATATTCTAACTAAAACTGTTTTATCTTATAGATGTCTACTGAAAATGGTGTCAATCCTCCCGCTCCCAATCCCGCACATAACTCAAACTTCTCATTACTCTCAGTTCTTGGGAGGGAAAGACTCACCGGTCCTAACTATATGGACTGGATGCGAAACCTTAGGTTCACCCTAAGGTACGAGAACAAAGAGTATGTTCTCGATGAGCAAATTCCCACAATCGATGATGATTCAACCCAAGAAGAGATTGAAGCTCACCAAAAGCACTATGATGATGCAAACAAAGTGTCATGCATCATGGCATCTTCCATGAGCCCTGAACTGCAAAAGACTTTTGAGAACACTTGGGCTTATGAAATGAACCAACAACTCAAAGAAATGTTTCAGGCAAAGGCAAGCAAGGAACGCCTTGATGTTGTTAAATACCTCATGGCTTGCAAACCGAAACCTGGAGCCTCTATTTGTGCTTTCATCTTAGAAATAAAAGGGTACTTTGACAAATTGGAATATCTGAACATGGTGTTCGATGCTGAGCTTTTTATCAACATAATCCTATCCGGTCTGCCAGCTGATTACAATCAGTTTGTGCTCTCGTATCAAATGAACAGGAAAGAGAACTCAATAATGGAACTCCATAGCTTGTTGCAAACCATTGAGCAAGGGATTAAGAAAATTGATGTGCCCTCTACTTCAGCAGCTCCTGTGTTGACTGTTGGTCACAATGCAAAGAAAAGAAAGACTTCTCATTCCAACTGGAAAGGAAAGGCCGCAAAAGGAAAGTCTGATCGTGGGTCTAAGAGAAAGGCTGAATCTGAGATTGCACCTACAAGCGATCCAAAGGAAGCAGTGTGCTTCTACTGCAACACAAAGGGGCATTGGAAGCGTAGCTGCCCAAAATATCTGAAGGACCTCAAAGACGGAAAGGTCGAAAAGGGTAGTCACTCAGGTATGTTTATGATCGAACTCCACAATACTACAACTTCGGATTCGTGGGTCCTGGATACAGGGTGTGGTACTCACATTTGCACTGTTTTGCAGGGTCTAAAGGAAAGTAGGAGGTTGAAGCATGGAGAGCTCAACTTAGTCATGGGAAACAGGAAAATCACGCTTGTGACAAGGATTGGAAAGTACGAGCTCATGCTGAAGTCTGGAGTTAGGATAGATTTAAATAATTGCTGTTATTCGTCAGAAATGACAAGAAACATTATTTCATTTCATGCTTTGTTTAAGCATGGTTGATACACCCTTTTTAATACATATAAATATATAATATATAAATACGTAATAATAAGGATATAATCAATAATAGTATAGTAAGTATTTTCCGTCGGGTTCTAGAAAATCGCTTTTAACCAAAGCAATTATCAAAAACCTCCCGGGTCGTTTCCTCGGCGAGAAGTGAATGGAAATCTACGTTCAAGTTGTAAATCGAGCTTGATTATCATTTAAGTCTTTGGGTTTGGTTTTTTAAATCTACTAAAAGGGAAAGCATATAAAAGGGAAACTAAACTTTTGGATTTAAACTATTTTTAAACTAATATTAATTTTAAGATTAAAAACTACAAGATTATACTAAAATTGATCTAAAAGATATAAATGACGAAAATGCTTGCTAAGTGACGTGAAATGTTCATTAAGTGCGGCTTTAGGTTTAACAAATTAAAATCCTTTTAAAGAAAAATAAACAAGTTTCGAAAATTAAAAGACAAGTAAAGTAAAATGCTTTTTAAAATAAATGACAAGTATTTAAATTGCATTAAAAGTAAATTACGGTATGTAAATTGGAAAATTCTAATGACTATTAATTTTTTAAACCTTTTTAAAACCGCACTTAAATTCCAAATCACTAATCACTTAGCAAGCACTAATGAACTACTCACTAATCATAACAAATAAACTAGCAACAATCATAAGATCAAACATAAACATTTTAAGCTAATAATTCTAAACTACTAGTATTAAAAAGGGAAAAAGGGTAACCGAATGAAGAACCGCAATGATATAAAACCACCCGATCTTACAAACTTAATAAACAAATAAGTTTATCACTTTAAAGCTTCTACTTCACTAATTAGCGAATAAAGGTGTCAACTTTATCTACTAATTACTTTCATAAAAACTATAAAGATCAAAACTTTATTTATTTATCAACCTTATAAGACCCTTAAGCTCCGGCCTTAGATGTAGAAGGATGGAATAAGAAATAAGACATGAAAAGTTAGAACAAAATAAGCTAATAAAAAGATGAAAACTTTAAATCTAAATCCACCCGAAACTAAGGTGTTCAATCAAGTGAACTCGGATCGGGTATATTTAAGGATTTAGATCTAAGAAAAATAAGCTAGAATTAAAAACTAAATTTGTAAAAACAAAACTAGATTTAATCTAATTAACTACTTTTAAAACTATTTATTAAACTAGATCTAAAAGTAAATAAGCCATTGAAAACTTTAACTACTAAAAAAAACTAAAATAAGAAAAGAAGATGAAATAAGCAAAAGCTTATTTAGATCTATAAGCTTAGATTCAATCAAATAAGCTAAAGGATAGCTAAATTGATGTAGAAAATAAGCTATGATAACAATAAGCCCAAGTGAGCTTATTGAAATAAGCCAAAGATAAGAAAAGGTAAAAATAAGCAAGTGAAAATAAGCTCTCAAACAAACCTCCAACTTGTATTAATAAGCTAAAAAAAATCTTTTTTACAATAAACCAAATAAGCTTAAAAAGCTTTTACAAAAACTAAATAAGCAAAACTAAATTAACTACCTAAAAATACAAGTGAAAAATGAAATCTAATCTAATGCCCCTCGTGCTGCTGCTGCGTGTTGATTAAATAGCCCCAAGTAGGTGGGGGTATATTCGTCATTTCAAGTCTTCATCCAATGATATTGCTGGATCTAGGGGTATATTAGTCATTTTGACGCCCACCAACCTCCACATTATTGCCAATGATTGGCACACGCCTACCTAGGACTGACTGCTACAGTACCTCGGACTGACACACGCCAGTGCCACGTGTCACGCTCTGATTGGTCCAGCTGCCACCTGAACAAAACCTCGTACTGACGTGTCCTGCCACCTCGTACTGCTACAGTACATCGTACCTGCACATCTAACACCAATCATTAGAAGCGCCACGTGTCACCACCTGAGTGGTGCCATGTGGCATTTTTTACTGCTCACACCGTCGTCGGTCAACCGCCGCCGGACCACCGGTCAACGGTAGTCAACGGCGGTTAACAATGGTCAACGCCGCCGGACCACCAGTCAACGACGGTCAACGGTGGCGGACCACCGGTCAACCACCGCTGGACCACCGCCGGACCACCGGTCAACGGTGGTTGACCGCCAGTCAAGGCGGGTCAACAGTTGGGCCGGGTCAGTATTGGGCTGGATCGGGCCAAGTATTGGGCCGGGTCAAGTTCGGGTCATGGGCCGGGTCAAGTTCGGGTTGGGTCCGGGTCGTAGGTCGGGTCGGGTCGGGTCGTGAGGAGGATAAACCCCTCCGCAGAATCGAACTCGGGACCTTTCTTTCAAGAGCCTAATGCTCTAACCGGTAGGCTAGAGCATAATTCTAATTATAATGTGCAAAAATTAATATAAGACCCTTAAATTTCTTGGAGCAGGTTTATTAAAGATAAAAGGTTCAAACAGGGA
>BQNB010115599.1:0-21529 GCA_026074375.1 Tanacetum coccineum
ACTAATTAAAGACCGAAGCTCCATCGTAGAGTGACCGAGCTTCCTTGTTCGACTCAATAAATTGAGGCTAACAATATAGCATTGCAAGGACTCCACAGCAAAATGGTGTTGCAGAAAGAAAGAATAGGACTCTTATTGAAGCTGCTAGAACTATGTTAGCAGACTCCCTTCTACCTATTCAATTTTGGGTTGAAGCAGTCAATACTGCTTGTTATGTGCTTAATAGAGTTTTGGTGACTAAACCTCAAATGAAGACTCCTTATGAAATTTTGATGGGAAGATCTCCTAACATCAGTTTCATGAGACCTTTTGGATGTCCTCTGACTATACTTAATACCCTAGACCATTTGGGTAAGTTTGATGGCAAGTCAGAAGAAGGCTATTTATTGGGATACTCTACTAACAGCAAAGGTTTTAGAGTCTATAACAGGGTCACAAGAAAGGTTCAAGACTGTCTTCACGTAAACTTTCTTGAGAATCAGGAGAATCAAAAAGGAAAAGGTCCTGATTGGATGTTTGATCTTGAACTTCTAACTCCCTCAATGAATTACATTCCTGTAAGGAAAGAAAACTATGCTGATTCAGGAGAACAAGGAATATCTTGTGATGATGTTAACGATTTAGATGACCAGCAATTCATTGTTTATACAGCTCAGCCTATGCATCCAGAGGAACGTACTGCTGCAAAAGAAGTTCCAAAGTACTAGCTAAGTAACAACGAAGTTCCATTGTCCTCTGAAGAACAAGCTCTACATGATGAGCTTGTAAGTTTGATGCATCAAGAATCTCTTGCTAAACTTCATAATGATGCTCAAAGGACTGCTTTTGAAGAAGAAAAGAAGAGAATTGCACTTGCAAAGGACAAAGAATGTGTCGACAGTACTTTCACTCTAAGTACTGCTAATACACCTCCTCAAAGTACTGGCAACACACCTACAGATTCTGATGATGATATTCCAAAAGATGGTGTTTTCTCTACAAACTCTTTTGATGCTGAGGAAGGTGGAGCGGCTGACTACAACAACATGGATCCTACCATTGATGTCACCTCTACTCCTACTCTTCGCATTCACAAGATTCATCCTCAAAGTCAAATTATTGGTAAAAGTACTGCTGGGATTCAAACAAGAAGAAAGCTTAAAGAAAGTACTTCTGACCAACACCAAGCCTTGCTGTCTTTTATATACAACAACAACATAACTATATACAAAGATCACAGACCCTCCTATATTGCTTGTTTCCCTATCTCAAAGGAACCAAGATATCTCTCAAGCTTTAGCGATGAAAGTTGGGTTAAAGCGATGCAAGACGAACTGCTTCAAATCAAGCTACAAGATGTTATGGGTGTATATTGACTTACAAATGGCAAAGGTGATTGGAACTAAATGTTTTTAAAACAAGAGAGATGAACGGGTACCATTATCAAGAACAAAAAGCACACGACTAGTTAGCACAAGGTACAGACAAGAGGTAGGTGTGGGATTATGATGAAGTGTTTTGCACCAGTTTGTCCAAATTGAAGCAATTCAGACTCTTTTTTGGCATTTGCAGTCTTTCATGGGCTTTACTGTCTATCAATGGATGTCAAGAGTGCATTTTATATGGCAAACATCACCAGAAAAGGTGTAATGAAAAAACAACCTCCCCAGGTTTTGAAGATCCTACTCATCCAAACAAAGTCTACAGAGTTGTCAAGGCACTTTATGGCCTACATCAAGCCCATAGAGCATGGTAATGAAGACTTTCCACTTTTCTTTTGCAACATGGCTATAGGAGAGGGGCTATTGATAAAACTCTGTTTATTAAGAAGGATAGAAGAGATATCATGTTGGTACATGTATATGTAGATGATATTATCTTTGGATCTACCAAGTCTTCTATGGTGAAGGATTTTGAAGAACTTATGCAAAAGGAATTTAAAATGAGTTCAATGGGTGAACTCACTTTCTTTTTGGGGCTTCAGTCAAAAAAGAAAAGTGGGGTGTGGAAAAGGGCCACCCCACACATCTCTCCACCCACACCACCCCCCGGGGCAATACATATTTGTAAACCAAAGGTTAAAATATAGGGGGGAAGGGGATTTATCATATAAGGATATTTTAGATGTTAATAATATTGGGGATATGATTTAGTAATCTTTAAATTGTTTTGTAATATAGAATAAAAAAAAATATTTGCGGTTTAGGTTAAAGTAATACTTAAAAAAAAAAATTTATTTTAGGATTTATCACCACACACCCTCCACCGAAAAACCTCAGATCAAAACAAAAACAAACACAATGCTGGAATTTTTCTAAATTCAAAGACAAATATGTGAAAGAAATTCTCAATAAGTTTGACTTTTAGAGACCATTAAGCCAGCATCTACACCAATAGAAGCACAAAAAACATCTAGGAGACAGATGAGTAAGGTGAAGAAATAATGTACATCATTATAGGTCAAATGAGTGGTTGTACACATGTACTTAACTGCTTCAAGACCAGACATAATGTTTGCTGTTTGTCTGTGTGCAAGATTTCAAGTCACTCCAAAGGTTTCTCACCTGCATGCTGTTAAAAGGATATTTAGGTACCGTTCAAAACATCACCGAAACGTGGGTTTCTGTATCCTAAGACTCTCCTTTACATTTAGAACTTTTTCAGACATTACTATCTGGGACAATCATGAATAACGATCAGACCATCAGGTATGATGTCACTATCATGGGAATGAAGACTGGTAACATTGCAATGCAAGAACCAAACAATTGTGCTAACTCCTCTACAGAGCAGGAATATGGTAGCAGCTCGCAATTTGTTGTGCTCAAGTACTTTGGATTCAAAATCAACTACTATATTATGATTTTAACTACATGAACACTGAAAATCCATATGGACAATGAGAAAGACACATTACGCATTGTGAAGAATCCTTTATTCATCAAAAAAACCCCCCAAGCATATCAGATTCGACATCACTTCATTCGAGATATGTTATTATCAAAGCATTCATCAATGTGGACAAGTCATACTGATGACAATCAGTACAGATTTCACTCACCTAAAAAGACTTTGATATGACAAGATTTTAACTTTTTGGTCGTAACAAATCTGGCTGATGATGAACCCATCCAGCCTATCTTTTGAGGGTAGGGCGATCCACATGTAAATTACTGGTGTTCATGAAAAGTAATCTGTTTTGGTTATGCAAGGATCTTGGAAGCTCTTATCACTGCAATTTGAGGGGAGGATAAGAATGAATGTTGAAGAGTGTGTAGATGATTTTGAAGAGGAATTTTGCCAAGATTACAGGGGTTGTGGCTGGACAAATTGAGTTGGATGAATCTTTTTTTAGTTGAAAGTACTGCTGCGCCAACTCAAAGTACTGTCATGTCTTAGAACAAGTACTAGCTTAGACAACTAAGTACTGTTCTTAACGTTCGGAACGCTTCAACGTCAATACATAACTTTTTGCGATAAAACAAACGTATTTCCAACGGTAACTTTATAGTTATCCAACGCAACCTATAAATACTCAACTGAATTGCATTTTTCTCTCAATTTATCTCTTTTCATTCATAAATTTTTAATTACAACCTTCGACGCACATCAATTTCTCTTTAAATGGCAAATATTCGCACTTGTTAACAACACAACAAGATTGCGCTTGTGTGGAGAAAGACGAGCGCAGAATGCTGATGTTTTATCAAATCAAGCGATTTTCTCACTTGGATGCTCAATAAACTACTCGTTGTTAGTTTGATCCTGATCTAATCGTTCCATGGCTTCAACAATTTTGGTGCTACCGCTTCTCTCAGATTGATCAATGAACGTACCTAAGCCCTCAACATTCGCATCAGCACATGGTAGCTGCAAAAAGATTTTGAATTTCTGAAGAAACCATTAGAGCTGACCTACTCTTGATGATCAAATGGTGTTGATTGCTTTCCTACGCAAGTTATTTGGACTTGCGCAGAAGAAATTGTCCTACGAGTGTAATTTAGCACAACTTACATCCTAAACCTTTATTTAGCCCTCAGAGGAAGTAATTGATACATGTCTTACTTCACTGTCTTATAGGGAGGGGTTCTGTACTGGTGGCCAAAGAGCACTTCATGGGGAACATTTTTGGACCAATATAAGCATCCTCTCTAGTAGGCCTAGGCCACAAACCAAAAGTTTCAATTTTCTAGATGATTTAAGAATGGGATGCTAGGGCATATTTCCAATAGAGTACATCCTTTTCTATGTATCCTAGGTTTCATGCTATCAACTGTTTTTGAACAAACAATTGAGGGAGTAACCAGACCTCAGATTTTATACCATCAGTTTCACTTCTTCTAAGGTTTTTGTACGTTTATGAGGAAGCATATCTAAGTTCTCAAGTAGGATTACACCCTTTGACCCCCTAATGTTAGATGTAAGTCCACCAGCATTGCGGTAGAGGAGGCACATAGAACACGTCCTCATTCTAGGGCTGCAAGTTCGGCAAGGGATGCTCAAGTGTACCCTACTCAAGTGCTGCTCAAGTAGTATAAGTAACTGCTCAAGATACTGCTAGGCGACTCCAAGGTACTGCTCCAGCTCAGATACTGCTGAAGCTCAAGTATCTGATAAACTCACAAGGACTGCTAATCTACAAGGTACTCTTCTATTCCAAAATCTCCCAATGAATATACTCCCACAGATGCGTCTCAAACACTGGAGGAGATGAGGACTTTTTGACAATCTCTAAGCTTTAAACAGGGACAGTTAGGAGACTCAAGAAGCAAACCCTATTCTCAAGCAAACTGATTCTCAGCTCAAGCCAAACTCAAGAAACTGTCAAAAGTGTAGACCATGGTTAAACATCACGCTTTATAGGGGTAGAAAGTCAGCACTTAAGCAGCAAAAGAGACGAGGAAGAAGGCAAAGAAGAACAGTGTCATCATCAAATTGGGGAGGAATAAGGATGAAGGTACTTTGTCTGAAGAGCACTACCGTTCAAGATGATTATACAACAGATCCTTTCTTTGAAGATTATTGTTGACAAAGATGCTGCTGTCACTCCTGTCTTGGAAAGAAAAAGTGATGGGACTGAGGAAATCAATATTGAGGAGAAAAAGGCTTCGGATGTGAAGAGTGGAGATACTGAAGAACTGAATTTGGAGGCAGTTCAAAGTACTGCTAGACAAAGTACTATTACTCCAAGGACCTTAGATTTTGATGATGAAGCAGGTCCTTCAAGCCCAATTCGTCCAACTCAAGAAAGGGTTAGGAAGAACAGTATTAAAGGTTGAATGAAGTTCTTGCTGATCTTTCTAACCAAGAGGTTAAGCATTCCCTGTCCCATAGCAAATCTCAACCTCAACCTCAACAACCATCTCAAGCTAACTGACATCGGAAAGATAAGCAAAGGGATCTGGTAAAGAACCCAAAAAGAAAAATTAACTTCTAAAAACAAATCAGATGCCTTAGGAGACTACAAATTGATGAGGAGGTTGCGAGAAAGATCAAGCTGAATGAATGCAGTAAAGCAAAGACAAAAGGTTTGAAGAATGAAGAAAGAAAAAGGCCAAAGACTACTTTGAGGAAACCTACTCTCTTGCTCAAGAAAGAATCAAATGAATGAACTTTTTAAACAGGTCAAGGATACCAATACATTTTGCAACAAGCTAACAGAGTATCCACAGTCTATTAATGGAACTACTATAGGACAAAGTTCAGAATCTCAGATCTACAAAGATTCCTTCAAAGATTTTATTCCAAAGGACTCTATGAAGAGAAAAGCAGATGTTGAAGAAAGAAGATGAAAAGAGACTCTGTAAGGAAAAGAAAAGCTACATTTTCTGAAGAACAGCCATCAAAGAAGGTTAAGTTGAGGACGAATGTGATGAGCTTAGAAATTACCTTTATATTGTAGACTTTGAAAGAATGTACACAAATAGAAGTCACTAGAAGAATTCACCATGATTACAGAGCTCCAAGTTATTGATTCACCTGATTGATAGTATCTCATCAATTCACAGAGCGCGATAATCATTTCAGGGCTTTTGTATCAATCTTATGGGAGATACGCATATCTTTAGATAGGACAGGATTTGTATCACCTATATCGAGTTGTCAAGATATTCTAATGAGCAACATATCCTCAACACGGATTTATGGTTGATACTTCTAGTGATCTAACTACTATTTGGAAACGGCTGAAACAAGTGTTGATGACTTCTGGAAGAATCAAGAAGATTGGGAAACCGTAAGATGGAGACTTAATGAATCTTCAGGAGTACATTCACTAGAGTTAGGATTGATGTACTATTATTCATATGTGGCAGAAATAAGATATCCCTCTATCAAGAGAGTATGATGATAAGGAAGCTAGCGAACATGGAATGGAAGTGAAGATGAAAAGTGAATAGCCATTACATTGATACATCAGTTTATCTTATGGACAACTAAAGCGACTGGCGATGATTCGTTAACACACTGGTATGATACAAAACTTTTCTTTAGAGATAATATATTTTGTTTTTGATAAAAATCTTAACAGTGAACACAGGCAGTACCTAATCTTAGTACTAGCTAGTGTAAAACAAACATTACCCAACTTTGATTGAGAAAGTACAGTAAGATTTTAATAAGGATTCGTTTTTGAAATATTGTTGAGAATTTGATGTGTGCAAAAAGATTTAAGGCACAAATAAATGAAAATCAAACAATTTTAAGGGATTGAGTGTTTGCTAACCACGCACACATACACGCATAAAGTAAATCAATTCACCATGTCTAAACAAACATCAAGAAATTGACTAGTCCAAATCAACAGTTTTGGTAAAGTCAATCTCAAATATTATATGGGTTGACATTTACCAAAAATTGTAAGTGTGATCAATATACCAGGTATTGCACTGAAATATTAACTAATCCAAGCAAATGGCTTTTGGTGAAAGATGAACTCAAATCTGTTGATAAGCATTTAATTAGTTTTGGCTCAAAACTATATGGTACGACAACTCACCAATGTTTTATTACGAGATTGACTCCTAAGTCCCTGAGCGCAAACGGCTACAGGTAACACTTATCAAATCCGTTAGTGTAATACGTTACCAAAAGTCATATAGTATTTTCAACACATCCTATAATAAAGTTCGTTTACTAGTGCGTGAAGTGGTTCTCAGTTTCACACCATTGATTATTAAACCTTTTCTAGGTACCAAAGAACTACTAGCCCAAGAGTAAATGGCACTTGGATAAAGGCTTCATATAAAACCATTTATGTTGGCGAGAAGACATGTTGCTGAGAAGAACAATCTGTTTGATGCAAAGACAAAGAGAAGTTTTAGTTCATCACAAGGGTTACAATTCAATATAACACAAACAGATTGTGTACATAGATACTGCTGCTCAAGTATTAAGCTTAAAAGAATAAAGGCTAGTACTGCCCGTTATGACAAGACAGCTAATGCAGAACAAAGAAGACCAACTATCAAGAAACTTGAAAGTCAAGCTTAGTTGAATATCAAGTTATGGGAGGATTGTTTGGGAAATCACAGTCAAAAGGTCAACGTACTGCTACAATCAATAAGGTCAAAGTACTTGCTTAGTTAGCAAAGTCAACGTACTGCAGTTAAGATCCGAAGGTACTCCACTAGCTTACTCGCCCGTGGAAAAGGAGCTAAAAAGGATTTTCAATTTAACGTTAAGTTATAATTATCTTGTAAACGTTTATATTAAGATGACTTTAGTATTTGCGATAGTGTTTATGTTCATACAAGGGACTGTACTCCTACTAGAGTTATTCCTTATTTTATAGAAAGGATCTCTAGAATGTATAAGAATATACAGAACGTGAAACAACAAATCAACAATAGCAAGAAGTATTAGTTAGTAATATTAGAGATTAGTATTGTATTAGGGATCTGTAATCTTAGGCAGATTCAAAGAGTTATAATACAAAACGTTTGATTAAGCATTGTGTGTTCTTCTTAAGTACTGCCAATTAGATTCCGCATAGTTGACAGTATATCAGTGTTTCATTAAGGAATTCCGATCCTACAAAATTCTTAGGAGTTATATTTATTTAACAATAAACATAAGATTATTCTCCTAGATGCTTGCAATGATCCATACTTGAATTCTTGCTGTTTGTACACTTTATAAAGATTATATGAATTCATAAACTCCATTGATTACTAACACGTACCTCAGCAAAAAGCAATCATTCAAGGAAGAGTTGTTTTAAATTCCAATTGTCATATTTCATCTAATAAGAACACTGAGTATGACAATCAACATCTTATATAATTAATGCACATATGAGAATAATATTTAATCACAATCATTGCTTTGATTATGATAACAAACCATAATAATGTATGCATTATGTATGTGTACAACATTTCCCTTATGAGTTTGAAACCAAGAACATAACCACTTGGGTTTTTCTTCTCTTTTAAAACTCATTCTAACTTTACAGTCTAACTGTTTAGATTGAGAATATCAATCAAGTTACCAAAAATTGATTATCATTTGACAGCATCTTAACTATTCATAGTTGAGTCAATTTTCCACAATTTAACATCAACAATGCAAATAAATGGTTACACCAAATACCAGAACTTCAAAATATTAAATCTTCATCTTTAAACAAGGTTTACCCATCGATCCTGTCGACTCATTCACTTTCCCTCAATATTGCGAAATAACATTATCAATCAAATATTTGAGTTTCCTACGGATCTAAGAACGGAATTATATCATTACTGAGGTATTAACATTTACATTTAACATTTACTTGTAAAGTACCTCAGTATTAAATTCATAGTGTGCTTAAAAGGTTATGTATTTTGTATTGTTTAATTATCTCTTCAGATCCAAAAACGCTCCCCACTCAACTTTTTGTAAGACTCTTCTATAATTACATAAGCATTAGAGGACATTAAAGATACATTGACAGTTTCCTGAGTAGTTTTGTTAATATCATTTTTTCATAAGACCTTTTAACAATTCAGAATGTCTTATTAACATTCTAGGTGGGAGTTATATTGAGTATATTCAAGACAATACTCCATTTTAAACCATGATAGATATCGGAGAGAAATATTTAAGTTATCAAAATCAATAATTCCAAATAAATTATGATTCAATATTCTAGACATACATAAATATTTTGGTATTCTATATTAATTTTAATTGTGAGACTTGTATCACATCTTTTAAATAACTTAATTACTGCTTTTATGTCACAAACTTATCCAATTCGTATCAAAAACAACTTGAACATATAGATTAAAAACCTATTAGCAATTCAATAAATGAATAGGCTTTTAAAAACTAGTATTCAAGAACTCCTGCTCTAAGTTAAACGTTACATTATTATTCTGCCTTCTTGAACAATTCAATGACTTTATGAGTGTATCTGTCATCAGCTAGAACCCTTATACCGAACACACACACTCTCAGCCAACAAACACACACACGCTGACACATAATTTACACACACAAAATTACACAGGCTTACCTCGAACGTTTAACCTTTATGTTATATTCTTTTAACATTTAACGACTTAATATTTAATTATTTTACATAAACATAAACAATATTTTAACTAAAGTAATTCTGAACGTCACTCTTGGCTTCAATAGTAATTTCAAGTTAATCGAGATTACTTCATTATTTGTGTACATTTCAACAGATCACATAAACCTTTTACTCAAGTAGTCTTTAAATCACGATTACTTCATCATATTTATACACATTTCCAAAATACCTAAACATTTAAACTTGAGTAGTCTTTAATTCATATCTTGACATATTGTTTCTTACCTTACGGTCAAGAGAACTCTTTAATTCATATCGTTATGTCATGTGTTTACCATTGCACACAATAAAGATTTCTCCCACTTGTGCATGGCACAACATCATACACATAGTAAAACCACACGACATTCGTTTGTTTATACAGACAATATGATAGTGTCACAGATATTAGCTTTACGAGTAGATATAGAACCACTTTGTTTAACAAGAAATAACACTTGACTATCCTTAAAAACATAAGTATCTATAGTCGGAAAATTATATATTATCTCAAGATAAACAAGAAATAATCTAGGTTACTCAAATAAAGAACCTAGAAGCATCCCACTGAATTCGACAGCATCACATGAAATGGCTTAGTTCAGAAATAATCGGATGGCTTCCCACTGATTACAAATAGCAAGACTGTTCCATAACATGAAAACAAATAGTGATTCTATTATTTCCAACTCTATTGAAAATCCTCAAATTAGTAACAATTACTTGGATTCAAAAGTTCTACTATGCAGTATGAGAGGACAATCCAATCAATGCTCAATTCGATTACTTGAAAATTGGAAGCACTGGCCAATTTCCTCCTTAATTTGGATTAAGACAAACAACTAGATATATTATCCTAGTTTGCCTTTACCATTTTGCGGTAATAATGGTATTTTTCTAATCAAGAGCTCATAAATACATCTTACATTAAGATGTTACCATTTGATAGCTTTAAGAACATATTCTCTAGTTATTTATATGTCTTATTGTAGAATCCAAGATCTGGACTCAACTAGGGTACTATAACAATGATTGATAAGCACAGCGGAATATAAAGAACAAGAACACAATCATGTTACTAATAAGGTTTTGTTTATTAAACACAATAAAGAACTAACTACTACTACTACACTACACACGCTCTATGCGTTTCTTAGACTCTCATTGGAGAAGTCTGCTATCAATGGATGGATTGTAACCTAGACGCCTATCCTCTTTATATAGTAGAGGATGGTTACAAACCCTAGCTTACTAACAAAGCTAACTATTACATATTTGGTCATTCATTGTTTCTTCTTTCTTCATTTCATCTAATAGGTTTTGTAATCTTCAAATCTGTAATTCCCAACAATCTTCCCCTATTTGATATTACAAAACAACCTGCATGAAGAAACAATGCTAAAACATGTCATCACAATAATAAGCTGCACATCATAAATCTTCTTCCCTTTTTTGTAATCATCCAATAGGGGTCTTGTGCAACTCAGAAACGCTTCCCCTCAAGTGATGCATGCTAGCAGATGGAAAATAATATAAACAATAGCTATCCCCTTAACATAAAATTACTCACTAGAACCATAAGTCCCTGAATCTCGGACTTATTAATTGGCTGTGAACAAAAATTAAAGTAGATATCAATGAAACATCCAGTGCAATAAACATGCCTCCTCTCTTATGTAACTGTAGCCTCATCCGTCGATCTAAGCACAAACCTTTGTTGCATCTCACAAGCAAAAGGGTGAACTGTATACAAATCAAAAATTAAAACAAACAGATACAACGATTAAAAAGCTAATGCAATCAAAACGTCTACACAATATCCTAACTCATGATTATAGTGCGAACAAGACATGTGGATTATAATAACAAATAACAAAACCTAGTTATGGTTTCATCGTTGGTCCTAGACCTAACCTCCCCTATAACCAGTCCATCGAAGTCTCATCGATCTCACAATAAAAGACTAACTGATCCCAAAAGATCAAAATAAGTATTTCTTACCAGATACAAATGAAAAAATTTTGTACCTCACTAGGATTCATCGCTGATCCAT
Organism: Tanacetum coccineum; assembly: GCA_026074375.1. NCBI lineage: Eukaryota > Viridiplantae > Streptophyta > Magnoliopsida > Asterales > Asteraceae > Tanacetum > Tanacetum coccineum. Next base: position 11,592 of record BQNB010115599.1, read on the forward strand.
GATCAAAAACTCCTCCCTATCCATTTGAACTAATAATGTGGTTTGGTCCCGGACCAAAACACGACATTATTATGTTATGTAATAAACGACTTGTAAACACCAAACCAAATCAATGAGAGAAACCAAGCCATAACCATCACATCGTCCAAAATCCAAGGGCATCTGAGGACCTATAATACTATCCGCATAACAAAACAGTATCGGAACAAGGCAAGTCCACAAGAAACTAATAAGCAGACCAGTAGGAACAACAAAGCCTACCACATGAACCATAACTACCATCATGAACCATGACCACCAACAATCACCCAGGAACATGATGAAACCAGCCCAATAACCTAGTGACCAGTAGGAATTACCGAGTGTGATGAATCAGAACAAATGAAAAGCTATCTCATGTACTCAGATTCAACCATCAGCAGAATATTTGGGTAGAAATATTAATTCCTATAATCTGTACATTCCACAAATCACAGTTTCCCATAAAGTCAGGAAGAATTGGAAATATACAATCCCTAACAATCAGGGATTATATATTAAAACATAATCCTTTCCCCCAAACCACGACTTATCACATAACGCTTCCAGCAATCGTGAATCTCATAACCTACATGCTGCCAATAATCACGTGAGGCCCAATGTACATTTCATATGACTACAGACCAACATAATACACACAGACACAGCCATCATTCATACCTATACACAAACCTTTATACAACCTGTATATCGACTTTTCTTTTAAACCTGATGTTTTCTTGTAACTACGACCCTACCTTTCTGCTGTTATAACAACTACACAGCAGAATAACCATAAAGTAGATAAACTAAAACAGCAGAAACAAACATATAACTCGTACAAATACTTTTTTTAAGTATCCAGACGACGCCTTAAAAGTGTCACAAAATCGTCGCAAAATCTGTCACAAAACAACATCTCCTTTCTCCCATATGCTTTAGCAACACATGATTTGTCACTGTTCTGTCGCTAATCAGTCACATAGCTGTTGCAAAACTGTCATAGGTCTGTCCCATATCCATCAGCGATACTTTTTCTGTAGCAAAGTTGTCGCTAATTCATGGATCCTGCGTTTCGAACAAGAATGAAGCATAAATACCATCATGATCACGTCACAGATGAGATCATCAATTTAGAAGCCTTCATGTGTCATAACTCATTACTAGCTCGCTGGCTTAAACAAATTAGGGTTATGCATAAAAACCCTAATTGCCCAATAGGACGCCTTTTTTATATTAAAGAATAACGAAAAATAATTTTACATGAAAGTCAACCTTATCAACCCTATGATCAAGAGCCACGAGGCTCTAATAACCATTGTAGAATCCAAGGATCTGGACTCAACTAGGGGTAATAAAAACATTATTTATAACACCAGCGAAATATAAAGAACAAGAACACAATCATGTTACTAATAAGGTTTTCTTTATTAAACACAATAAAGAACTAACTACTACTACACTACACACGCTCTATGCGTTTCTTAGACTCTCATTAGAGAAGTCTGCTATCAATGGATGGATTGTAACCTAGACGCCTATCCTTTTTATATAGTAGAGGATGGTTACAAACCCTAGCTTACTAACAAAGCTAACTATTACAATATTTGTTCTACATTGTTCTTCTTTCTTCATTTCGCTAAATAGTTTTGTAATCTTTCCAAATCTGTAATTCCAACACTTAAATCTTCAAAATATTCACCATGAAATCTAATGAAAATATAAGTCTGCATATACTTATACTTTTAACTTGCTTTGAGTATTTGATGTTTTTGGGAGCATTGGCGTGTTGCTAGACGCTTACCAATGTTATTATATTATTCATACATGTCCAAGTGGGAGCTGTTGGATTATGACCATATATGAATTAATATATGTCCGGAAATATTTTCGAGCCTAAGGGGACGCACACGTTTATATGTTAAATGACGAGTAAATATATTAATGTAATATATATTAAATGTATAACAAACGATCGTTAAAAGTTAACGAGTATTAAATAATTAGTTAAACGTTTAATGGTTAAACGTGAGGGACTAATTATAAATAAACCGAAGAATGAAGGGTTCGATTTACCCTTTTTCCCCTAGTCGGCTAGAGAGACTAATCCCACAAGGATTAGGAAGCTTGGTCTATAAATATGGTTTTAGTTTTTTTTTCATTATTGAGATATAACTTAAAAAACTAAACCTAAAAGATCGACTATTCTTTTCCTTCTTTTGTTGACCGGCTTCAAGTTTTTTGGAATCTTTGGTTTTGTCTTCACAATCGAACAAACAAACCGGACACCCTTTTGGGGGTTTTGTTTAAGTTCGGTCATCACCTCTTGGTGATTCCTTGTTCGTAAGTTGATAGATTCAAGAGACGAAGAAGATCGTTTGTTATACACTACTAGTACTAGCATACCTCGTCGTTTGCTAAGAACGTATAGTGTGTGGAAGCTTAGAGGATTCATATCTTTGATTCTTCGTGGTTTCACGCGTTGTATTATACACACGCGTATAAAGAAGACGGTGCTTACGGTTACCTATAACGGTGTATCGTTTCTAGCTAAAAGGTAAACAATCTTCTATCTTGTTAATTATTATATTCTACACGTGATCATTTATTCCGCTGCGTACTCGTGATAATTAATATGGTTAATTAGATTATAAAACCTAACAGTGGCATCATGAGCCATCGTGTAGAATCTTTAATTACAAGAATTAAAATTGGACAAATTATGGTTTCTTAATTAATTTTAATGCCCCGTTGGGCGTTTAATTGTTAAAAAGATTTGATCTTGAAAATTAATAAAATTAATTAGACGAGATCTAAGTTGTATGCAATTTTATGTATTAATTGTTAATTGATTTAAAGATGTTAATTCTTAAAATTAGATCCATGATAAAATCATGCAAATTTATCTTGTTAATTGTTAAAAGGATTTGTTTTAAATATGATTAAGATACACATAACTTTAAATATTTGCTTAATTTGTAAAATCCTTGATTTAAGAATTCGGGAAGACCCTTATTATTGAATTAATGGGGCCTAAAATAGTTAAAAGACTTATGTGCTATGTGGTATTTATTTATATAAGGCTTACGCAATCGATTATATCGATGTATGTGGCCGGAGTTTATAGGACGAAGGAGCCTTATATGAATAAATGCATGTTTTATTATTAGATAATTAGGATCATATTTAATGTTTGCATGTCTTAATTGTTAAGTGATTTTTAAATAAATGTTATTTAGTTTAGTTGATGTTTATATGGTTTATTTTAAGTTCTTGACTTGTGAGAAAATAAAGAGTTTTTCTGAAAACAAAAATAAACATGACTAATGATTATCGAAATAAGATTTATCATGGACTATATATTGCAAAAAGTCAAAAATGGATCCGGCTTACATCCGGTGTAAAATCTTCCATGATTAGACTAGCAATTTATAGTTCATAATGTGTTTTAAATTAAAGTTTTAATTTTTATCAATGACGTAATTTGCAAAAGTACTATATAGTTGCAAGGATAAGGTTCGGGGAGACTCATCAAGACTTCGGTCTTGTAGATACCATTACCCTATAATACCTGACTACGTTGTAGTTTCCTTACCTTGTATACTATGTAGGAAGTCGCGAATGGTCTAGGGTTTGAATGATTTTTAATCATTCTTTAATCTTTTCCCGCGATAAAAAGAAAATCTTTACATTTAAACACACGTTGAATCGTCAATTTTAAGGTATCACTATTTATGTATAAGATACAAGGATAATAGGTGATACCGTAATAATAACTTAATTGAGTAAAAGTTTTTATTAAAATAAATGTTACGAAGATGTATGCATGCTTCTTCGTACATATTTGACACGTCAAATAAAATACCCTTTTTCAACTAAGTTTTTGCCATCCAATTTATAAAGACACTTGTAGACTGCTCTTTACCTATGCGTGAGACGCATGTAGATTTGCAATCACAAGGTAATTATACGCTTTTCCGTGAGACGGTGAGTGTTACATAATTACTGTTTTAAAATTGGACGACTTAGCGTTGTTGTGGTTAGACCTGTTAACACGCGGCATAGATGGGATGAAACATGCTTACTAGATATTATTGTAATAAAGTAAGTCCCATATGGTTTAGGAATTGCAAAAGTTGTGAATTATCAATCGTTGATTACCTTTTGAATACACCATCACTAGCAGATCAACTGATGTGGTGGGGGTATGTCAAGTTGGGTCCTAACCTTAGGAAATTAATTGTTTATTTAATTAAACATGGGTAATTAATTTTCTTCAAGGAGTATTATCGAAAATACTAATTCTTGAACTTTTATGTTTTTGTAGATGGCACTACCTGTTCAAAACATAAACCATTCGGCTTTCAGGTCGATGTTTGAAAAAGAAAAACTTTCTGGTAATAACTTCAATGACTGGTTTGCTCGACTTAAGTTAGTCTTGAGAGTCGAGAAGAAAATGCATGTCATTGAACAGCCTTTACCTCCTGCTCCTGAGGCTGGTGCTGAACCTAACATTGTGGCTCAGTGGACAGCTCTATATGATGCTCATACTGAGATTGCTTGTCTTATGCTTGGGAGTATAACCCCTAAACTACATAGACAGTTTGAATTGCACTATCCGTATGACATGGTTCAGGAGCTTAGATCTATGTTTGAGAAACAAGCTGGAGTGGAGAAGTTTGACTTAATCCAATCTTTCCATGCTTGCAAACAAGAGGAGGGTAAATCATTATGTGCTCCCACAAGAGCTTAGTGTTGGTTTAATCTTGAATGGCCTCACTACAAAAAGCATAACATGGGGAAGACAGTTGGTGAACTACATGCTATGCTCAATGAGTATAAAAAAGTTTACCTAAAAAGGCTGAAAAACCACAAGTAATGATGATTAATGTGGTTTAAAATCCAGAAGGCCAATAAATCGCTTAATGCAAAAAGGCAATTTATAAAGGTAATGGCAAAGGGAAAGGTTAGAAGGTTTAATAATCTAAGCCCAACAACCCTAGCCTGCTGCAAAGGAGCGCCCAGCTAAGGATGATGCTGCCACCACTGTAAGGAGGCTAGGACATTGGAAAAGAATTGTCCTGTGTTTCTTGGCATGAGTTGCAGAAGAAGAGGAAGCAAGGTTGAATATGCAGTTCTGCGGTATCTTCATAATAGGAATTATTTTACTTTCCTAATAATAACTCCTGTGTATGCACTGGTTTGTGGTACTAACATATGTATTACAAAACAGGGATTTAGGATCGAAAGGAAGCTGAAACAAGGAGCTCTTTACTTGTACGTGGGCAATGGTGTTCGTGCACAAGTAGAAGCAATTAGAAGTTTTGATTTAGTTTTACCTAATGGCCTTGTGATTTGTTTAGACAATTGTCATTATGCACCTACTATAACTAGAGGTGTAGTTTCAGTTTCTTGTTTGGTTGACAATGGATTTGTTCATGTTTTACGGATTATGGAATTTCAGTTTCTAAGAATGATGTTCTTTATTTTAATGCTATTGCTCGTAATGGTATTTATGAAATTGATATGCATGATCTTGTACAATTGTTAATGCCTATTTATAATGTTAGCAATAAAAGAGTCAAGCGTAACTTGGACTCCACTTATCTATGGCACTGTCGTCTTGCTCATATAAACAAGAAACGTATTAAACAGCTGCAACAAGACGGGCTGTTAAAATCAACGGATGATGAATCTTTTGATAAATGCGAATCTTGTTTATCTGGCAAGATGACAAAGAAACCTTTCCCTCATAGTAACGAAAGGGCAAAAGATCTTCTTGGAATAATACATACTGATGTATGTGGTCCACTTAGACATGTGTCAAGACAAGGTGCTAGCTACTTCATTACATTCACAGATGATTATAGTCGTTATGGTTATGTTTATCTTCTTAAACATAAACATGAGGTATTTGAAACGTTCAAAGTGTTTAAAAATGAAGTTGAAAATCAACTCGGGAAGACCATTAAGGCAATACGATCAGATCGGGGTGGCGAATACATAAGCCAAGAGTTTAAAGATTATCTAAAAGCTAATGGAATTGTTCAACAGCTTACTCCTCCATACACACCACAACATAATGGAGTGTCTGAGAGGAGAAACCGTACTTTACTAGATATGGTGCGATCTATGATGAATCTTACAACTCTGCCTTTATCCTTTTGGGATTATGCTCTAGAGTCTGCAACACGCATTCTCAATATGGTTCCAACTAAGAAGGTTGACAAAACACCATATGAATTGTGGTATGGAAAAGTTCCAAACTTGTGTCTTACTTAAGGTTCTGGGGATGTGGCGCTCTTGTGACAGAGAGATACACATGACAAACTCGAACAAAGCTATGTTGTTAAGTGTATCTTTATAGGATACCCAAAGGAAACGATGGGTTACTATTTCTACTTCCCACCTGAAAACAAAATTGTTGTTGCAAGGTATGCTGAATTCTTTGAGAAGCGTCTCATAAGTCAAGAAATCAGTGGGAGGGCGGTAGATCTTGAAGAAATTCAAGAAGAAGAAGATACAACACCTTCTGAAATCACTAGCAACATTCCTCAAGAGGTGGAGGGTTTTGAACCACCACAAGAGGAAGTGATTCCGATTCGTAGGTCCGAAAGGACACATCGAGCTCCAAACCGCTTATGTCTAAATGTAGAGGTGGAGGAGCATAGTCTAGGGGATCTTAATGAACCCGCTAGCTATAAAGCTGCAATGTTAGATTCAGTTTATATATGTGGATTAATGCTATGAATGAGAATACAATCCATGATGGAACAATATGGTATGGGTCCTGGTCGATCTTCCTCCTGGTTGTAAGACCGTTGGGAGCAGGTGGCTTTTTAAGAAAAAGACTGACATGGATGGTATTGTACACGTCTATAAAGCTCGTCTTGTAGCAAAGGGTTACACTCAACTCTACGGGGTTGATTATGAAGAAACGTTCTCACCTGTCGCTGACATTAGAGCTATTAGAATTTCTTCTTATCTTTAGCAGTATACCTATGATTTTAGATATGAAAAGGCATGTTTAAACACAGCGTTCTTAAATGGTACCTGATGAAGACATCTATATGGTGCAACCTGAGGTTTTGTTGATCCCTAATCTATCCCAGGAAGTATGCAAGCTTCAAAGATCCATTTATGGTCTTAAGCAAGCATCAAGAAGCTGGAATAAAAGATTTGATGAAGAAATCAAAAGGTTTGGTTTTGATCAAAATCTTGATGAGCCATGTGTATATCAAAAGGCTAGTGGGAGTAATGTTACATTCCTCATTTTATATGTTGATGACATAATAATCATGGGTAATCACATTCCAAGTTTACAAAGTGTATAGAATTATCTTGGAAAGTGTTTTTCTATGAAAGATTTAGGGGAGGCGGCATTTATTCTTGGAATCAAAATCTATAAAGATAGATCAAAGCGATTAATTAGACTTAGTCAAAATGCTTACATGGATAAGATCTTAAAGAGATATAAAAATGATGAATTCAAACGTGGTCATTTCCCATGCAGAAAGATTGACTTGAATAAATCACAAGGTGACTCAAACGCCTAAAGAGGTAAAATCGCATGAAGAATGTACCTTATGTTCGGCAGTAGGATCCATCATGTATGCAGTAGAGCACTAGACCTGATGTTGCTTTCGCACAAAATATGAAAAGCATTTTCACAAGATCCAGGTGAAACTCATTGGCATGCTGTGAAAAAAACATTCTTAAGTATATAAGAAATTACTAAAGATATGTTCTTGGGTTTATGGTTGAAATCCTAGCACTGAACTCTCGAGTTGATTGCTATTGCAATACTGGATTTGAGATCGATATAGATGATATAAAATCTCTGACAGGATACATTCGTTTTGAACGAAAGCGCAGACTAGAAAAGCTCCATGTAAAGTACTACTGAAATGCCAGCTACATAAGCTGAATTACATAGCTGCTTAAGAAGCAGAGATGGAAGTTGTTTGGATTAGGAAGTTTATTTCAAGGCTTGGTATAGTACCAACAATAAACGAAACTAAATACGAGTTTTGAGGATGGTTCAGCTGCATTCTTATTGCCAACGAACCGGGGGTTCAGATGGGCGCCAGACACTACCATAGAAGTAACTATTCTAAAGTTCACACAGATGACAATCTAGCATATCCTTTTACGAAGGCTTTACCGAAAGGAAAGCTTACTCAACATGCTAAGAGCATGACTTTGTTTAGCTAGTAGTTTCATGTAGATATGTGTTTTAGTATTTGGATAAGGATGTTTTAACAATTTATTTTATGATAATGATACTTGGTATTTTGTTATATATATATATTATAAATTGTGTCATATATTTGCATGTTTAAATCCGTGAATAATAAATGTTATTATTCTAAATTAATCCGTTGTCGATTAACAATATGGGAATATTGTTAAACTAAGACAATTCTGAGTGATTGGTGATATTGGAGATATTAAGGATGAGTACACACAAACTCACATGAAAATTCCATAAGTTGAATATTGGATTTCCACGCCACAAGGAATATCACTTTATGGATCGTCGTCATCAGTGAATCTTGTACGTGATTTTATTTACATAATTCCTTAGACTTGAGATGAAAGTGGTTTAGCATATGTGGATGTTCACTTCTTGATAATTAGTTTAAGTTGTCCTGAATAAGTAACTAATAAGGCTATGTCAGAATTGGTTTATGCCACATGATGAACTGGACACTTTGTAGTCAATATGTAATTTGTTCTTCAAATTGTTGAGAAGATACCATTGGGCCCCTCATAGATAATCGGATGTGTGTATGGCCGTACCTAAAAAATCATGAAGATATGTCTCATTGATTTTCAGTAATCACCCAATATAGCAAAGGAAATGCATGTGGGACATTTACGATCGACTATCATTGGAGACACTTTAGCACGTATGCTTGAATTTTCTAAAGTTGAAGTGCTTCGAAGAAACTATGTTGGGGATTGAATGTTTTTGGGAGCATTGGCGTGTTGCTAGACGCTTACCAATGTTATTATATTATTCATACATGTCCAAGTGGGAGCTGTTGGATTATGACCATATATGAATTAATATATGTCCGGAAATATTTTCGAACCTAAGGGGACGCACACGTTTATATGTAGAACGACGAGAAAATATATTAAGGTAATATATTAAGTGAATAACAAACGATCGTTAAAAGTTAACGAGTATTAAATAATTAGTTAAACGTTTAATGGTTGAACGTGAGGGACTAATTATTAATAAACCAAAGACAAAAGGGTTCAGTTGCCTTTCTTTTTTTCCCTAGCCGGTTGTAACTAGAATCATAATGGGATTAGGAGACTTACTTGCTCACCAAGTAACAAAGACTATAAATATATGGTTATACTTTCATTATTTGTAACTTGGAAAAAACAAATAACCTAAAATCGACTAGTGCTTTTCTTCTTTTGTCAACCGGCTACAAAAGGTTTTTTTTGGGTCTTTGGTTTCCTCTTCACAATCGAACAAAACCGGACACCTTTGGGATTTTGTTTAAGTTCGGTTATCACCTCTTGGTGATTCCTTGTTCGTAAGTTGATAGATTCAAGAGACGAAGAAGATCGTTTGTTATACACTACTAGTACTAGCATACCTCGTCGTTTGCTAAGAACGTATAGTGTGTGGAAGCTTAGAGGATTCATATCTTTGATTCTTCGTGGTTTCACGCGTATAAAGAAGACGGTGTTTACGGTTACCTATAATGGTGTATCGTTTCGTGCTAAAAGGTACATGTTTTCTATCTTATTATTGTGTTCTACACGTGATCATTTATTCCGCTGCATACTCGTGATAATTAATATGGCTAATTAGATTATTATAACACCCCCATTTTCGGGACAACGCAGCGGAACATATATGGGTGTTATTTCATAGTACGATCACACATAATTCA
>BQNB010115600.1:0-21529 GCA_026074375.1 Tanacetum coccineum
TGTGGACATATGTTTCTCGAGGAATCGGATGAAGTTGAGAAATATGTAGGTGGACTCCCTGATATGATCTAGGGAAATGTGATGTCATATCGGCCCTAGACAATGGATGAGGCAATTGAGTTTGCCAATGATCAGATGGACCAAAAACTCATTATAGTTACTGAAAGGCAAGCTAAGCAGAAGAGGAAGTTAGAGTATAATGCTGGAAACAATCAGGGGCACCAACAACAAAACAAGAGGCAGAACACTAGGAGGGCTTACACTGCTGGGCCTGGTGAAAAGAGGGAGTACTGATAAGTGCTTAATCACACATATCTTTTACCTCTAAAAATGAGCTTAAATGACCAAAAACAGACAAAAACTGCCAAATATATGTTTGTTTTGCATTTGTATTGTGCAGGAAGTGGATATCATCAAAAAGACAGAAAACCAAGCCAAAATGACAAAACTGAGCATGGAATGGAAAAGACTGTGCAAAATCAAGGCCAAAGTCCAAAAATGTCAAAGTCAGAGTCAATACAGAAGAATCAGCAGTCAAACCGGAGCCGGAACTGAAGAATACTATTGGATGCAATCTTAACCCATCTGATGGGCCGGGAAAGCCCAACAGTATAATTATGAAGACTGTGAAGACCAAATGGGCCCTCAATCAATTACAACAGCCCATTTGTGTGCAATTGACAAAGACTGTGAAGACTTTGAAGGCCCAATCCTAGCCCAGTTACAGCCAATCTCAGCCATTGTACACACAAAACCCAACCCACACCTTATTGGGCTTGAAAAAGCCCAATAACCAAACCTGTACCTTATTGGGCCCAAACCAAACCCAATTGGGCCCAATAGCCCAATGGGCCCAACACAAAACCCTAGCCCAAAACATTTTTTTATAAACATAAGGACCAAAAATGTAAATTTTAAAAACTTTGTTTATAATTAAAAATGAAAAAAATAAAGAAAAGGGGCCAAAAATGCCAAGTTTTAAAAGTTGTTTTATAAAAGAAAAATAGAAAAATAAAACAATTTTCCAAAAATACTTTTTACCCTTTTTAGTTATAAAACAGCAGGGACCATTTTTGCAATTTGCCCTAACTCTTTTTCTTTTTAGTTATAAAAACGACAAGGGCCATTTGTGCCACTTTTTAAACATGTTTTATAACTATTTTCGGCTAAAAGAAAGTGACAAGAGAAGGAAAGATGGGGGACTAGGGTTGCCTCTTCCCCATTCTTCGCGTTTAAACCCTGCAACCCACCCCGTCCAAACCACCACTCCCGCCAAAACCATACCACCCCTTTCCCCACGTTTTCTTGCAATACCACTCTCCCACATACCTTTCCAGCTCACCCCTACTCATTCCCACCTTACCCTGCCCCTATAACTCTCTCCCCAACACAAACACTCAACCCCGAAGTCCCCTTCAATGGTGAGATTGTGTACAAGACCAAACCAAGGGCTAGGATTGCTTTGGGAGCATTGTGCACTCACAACAAACACATCCCAAGTCCAAGTAAAGGCTGGGAGCCTCTATAAAAGAGAAGAGAACAAGAAAAAGAAAAAAAATCCCGTTTTTATTTTCTTAGTATAAAATTTACTTAAGTTTGCATTTAAATTATTGTACTCAGTTTCTTTTCAAGTTTAAGTTGTATTATTTCCAGTTTTAATAAAAGATAAAGAGTTTTTGTGTTATTGCATTTGTTAAAATTTGAAATATGAATTTAGTTGTTTAAACCTGTTTAGACTTGTGTAAAAATGTCTTAAAATGATTAAACCTAACTTGTGATCACTTATCTCAGCTTTCCTTTCACTAAAATCAGTTAAAAAACGTTTTTTATATATTTAAGGGGGTGTTTGGTTTTGACCCAAAATGGGTCATATGGGGTTGTGCATGGGTCAAGCTCACTCAGCCAACTTTGGCTGAGTGTGTGGGCTTATTTAGGCCAAGTTAATCTAAGTTTTTAATAAAAAAATAAGTTTTTGAGATCCCTTGATATTCTGCCAAAAAGCTATTAAGCCACATTGTGTTAAAAAGCTTAAGCTGTTTAAGCAGCTTAAGCACACCCTCTTGTGCTCATTTTAGTTGTTTCTAGCCATAAAACAAGACCCTTGTGCTGTCCCTTTTGGCCTGACCAAGTATAAGTCAAAACTTGGCTTTGCAAACTTTTTAAGAACCCTAATTTCAAGCCACAAAACCAGCAGGTTTAAGCTTATCATATTAGCTCAAACTTTGAATATAAGCTCATTTGTCACCCTTTTAAATCTGTTTGAGGTTGGTTTTGGCTAAAAAGCCCTTGAGAGCTTATTGCATAAGCTCAAAAAGCCCCTTCAGTCACTGTTGACCTCCCCTGGTGCTAGACACCATTTGCAGCCCACTTTTTCTAGCTTATTTGATTATAAGCCTTAGGATCTTTTTGCTTTTCTTTGTAGCTTATAGGTAGTTCTTTAATTCCCCACAATCTTGTAGCTTAACTCCCCCTCTAGGTTAGCTTATTTAGGGCTTAAAGTCCACTTTTTTCTGTTTTCATTCTAAAACTGTCTCATAAGCTCAAATCACTTCCAGCTTATTTTAGGGCTTATTCTTAGTGACCTTAGCTTATTTAGGACACCCTTAGCCTAGTGACTTATCCCCCTAGCTTTCTAGCTTATTTTGTAGCTTAAATCCCAAAAAGAAAAGCTAAATAAGCTGTTAAGCTTATTTAGCTTTTGCAGTCCAAAAAGCTACATTTCTGGCTTATTGTGAGCCTTTCAGCACTTGCCCCTTTTATGAAAAATGTTCTCCTAAGTCCCCTTTACAACTTTGCTTCTTTAGCTTTTTGCTAATAAGCACTTTGGACTTAACTTGTAATCGGGGTCCTTCTCAGGGACTGTTTGTGTAACTTTCTCTTTTCTAGTTAACAGTGTTAGTCCCTGTGGTTAGTTAGCCCTATTATTTTACTTTTTTTTTTTTTTTTTACCCCGTTTGTTCCTTGTGCTTACACTGTTTGTCCTCAGTTTATCAGCCCATTAGACTTTAGTAATTAAATAATAATTTAAGTTTAAATTAATTAGTTAATACTTTAAATTATAAACAGCAAAATGTGGCATTTTTATATTTTTAGATTTGTTAACTTTTTCTTTATTTAATTTCATTTTTTCAGAATTTTTATAACTTTTATTTTTTGTCTTTTTCTATTTTCTTAGTTTTAATTAGTTTTTAATCTTTAAAAATTCATAAAAAAATCCAAAAATTAAAGAAAAAATATTTTTCTTTTTTGTAAAATTTTCTTTTGTCATTTAGTGTCTAGGAAAAATATAAAATTTAGTGTAGGCTTAATTTTTCTTAAATTTCAGTTTTAGACCCGTTTTACCGGGTGCGTTTTACCGTTTCTTTTCGTTTAGCATTCAAACGACCTCCGTTTAGTTCTAGTTTTCTTATTTTTAAGTTAAGTTTAATGTAGAATTTATTTCCCGATACCTGATTCTGTTCCCCGTATTTTAGTATAAATTTAATTTTAGGATTTCCTTATAACTAATTTTGTATCCCGTAGTTTTTAAGATCCCCATTTCCTATACTTGTTTCCCGTAGATTAAATTAGGTTTTATTTAATTAACTTTAGTTTTAATTATATCAGTGTTTCCATCATTCAATTTCTCATCAAACCAGGATAAATTTCAATTGCAGCCTCGTTGGGACATACGACCCGGGAATATCTCTTCCGGAATCTTTTTATCATTGATTCTCATATATTTTATCCTTTTGTAGATTTTGACCCTTTTTGCCTTGGTTAAGGGCATTTGGTTGAGATCTGCATTTGTGTTATTATATATATATACTATTTTGCGAATCAATTTTTGGCGCCGCTGCCGGGGAGGCATTTGCTACGATTTCTATCCGACTTTGATCTGAACTTATCTTATTATTAATATATCATATTAAAAAACACAAAAATATTTTTCTTTTCTTTTTATTAGTACATATCATATAAAAAAAAAAAAAAATATATATATATATATATATATATATATATATATATATATAAAAAATTGTCCATAAAAAAATAAAATTCACTAATTGGTAAAATACCAAAATATAATATTCTCAACTGAGGTATTATCATAATAAGTTCAAATATAGTTGCTTTATTTCGTAATGGTTTTAGGTTTCGTTTCAAAGACTTCCTGGTGCATTATTTTGCGCGTGTTTTGGTTATTTCAGCATAAATCTCATGTTGATGGTTCATTAAGTCAGTATAAAGCCCGACTGGTTACCAACGACTCTGTGTCAGTTAGCCTGGCATTTTGACATTGACATATATTGATCTGTTCTTTGTTCAGCTGGACGTTAGATGTTTTTCTCATGGTTACTTTGTCAAAGACGTGTATATGCATCAGTCTCCAGGTTTTGTGGATCCTCGGTTATCCTCATAATGTATGTCATCTTCAGAGGTCTTTATATTGGTTGAAACATAGGTCTTTACATGGGTTGAAATAGGCCCCTCGTACTTAGTTTCATTGATTTGCTTAATTTATGCTCCACCGTGTAGTTTTCTCCCAAACATATGTGATTCTTCTTTTCTTATTTACAAATCTGGTACTGACACAACATATTTATTAAAGTATATAGACGATATTGTTCTCACAGCTTTAGAATATTATCGAAGAAAAGCATCAATATTAGGTTAAAAATTATTAAAAAGTGTTACATCATTTCAAATTATCAAAAAAATTGAAGAGGTAAAGAACGAGGCCTAGATGAAGACGTTATTTGAGATATGATGTCCAACGGTTCAACCATCTTGTAAAAAAGGATGATTACCTGATTGAAATTATGAAATTAAGGGTAGTATTAAGGTTCATTGAGAGTGGTTGTGTGTTTGTGTCTATGAAAAAATTAGGTATGTGTTATGTGATTGGAGTGTGCTAAACAAGTGAGCAAGTTAAGTGGTTTGAAGAGACGATTTTGCCTTCCTTTAATTTGTTACTAATAATATAAACTATTAGATCAACGAAGATGAATGGTAAGAATGCAACCATTTAATCATTAGAATAATGTTTATCTTTAATGCACTAATCTTTAACAATATGATATGTGAGTTATAACTCTAATAACTAGTGATGAAGCCAAGATTTTGATTTTAGGTGGACCAAATATCAAAGTAGCACATGACAAAAAAGTAACTTTATTACTCCGTAAAGAATAACTATAAGTAAACGATGTAATAGCAAGAAGAAAGAAAAAACAATTGTTATAGAAAGAAAATATCATATTTAGGTTAATTGTGGTAAAAAATGCTACAACAAAGTATTAAAACACTCCCAATTTTTAAACATTTATATAGTTACGAGTATATATCAGTAAATAAAATGGGTTTGGGTGGGCCAATTACATTTTATTAGATTAATTCAAATATAAAGAATATATGTAAAACTTTTGGTAATTTTTTGTTGGGCCTTGGCCAACCTGTAACACCCGTAAAAATTCCTAAATTATTTTTGTGTGACTTTCCACGGATACTTGTTTGACTTTTTGCAATTTCGTTGTTGTATTTTATGGCTTTTACCAAGAAGATTCCGTGTTTGAATTAATAAATCATTTGGGACGCGTATTCGGTTAGTATTTTAATGATAGTCTTGCGATTATCACCTGTTTTTACGTTTCGGCTAGATATTTAAATTTCTGATTTTTCAGTCAAGTTAGAGCGCGTTTTCAGTTTTGTAAATACCGTATGCATGGAAATATCTAGAATTTAAACATTACCACCTTGCATGTCCTTAAAATAATGAGATCAAATTGGTCCTCCCTTTCCCCCTCTTGCTCACGTCCAACACACACACAAACACAATTCCTAAACTTTTGCTCAATGTTCCGTTATTTATTTTTTTGATTACTTTTGTATTCCTTTGGAATTTAGTGTATAAGGACTGGTTCATGCACCATTCTTTACAACACTCTCATTTGAAAAAAACACACGCAAAGTTTTATTCTCTCTTCCCTCTTTCCCTTATAGCCGACACACACATACACCCAATATGTATCTCATTTCTACTTTTGATCAGATTCTTGAAAGCAAAGGAGTATTTTGGGTTGATCTTTAGTCATTTGGTATTTAACAAACGTATTTGGGTTGTTACTTTGATCGCTAATCCTTCTTATGATTCCTCTTTTGGAAGGAATTTTTCTTAAAAATATTAGTACATTTGTTAACCTTCTTAAAGCATTAAACAACGCGTTGTACAATCTTTTTTATAAATCCAAGGTTTAAGATTTACAAAAATCTAATAAGGGTTTATATTGGTTGTACTAAATAAATAAATTGTAAGGAATGTGTCGTTGCGTTGTTGTTGGTTATTTTTATGTGATTAAAATATTTTACAAGGGGCTTACTAAGCTTATTCGGCTTAATTCATTACTAGAATGGGCTTATTAGGGCTATGAGGTCTCGGCCACAAGGAAACATGGGAAATCATTCTTAATGTTTCAGGTTTAAGGCTTATTTTATGGGATTATTTTTTGTTGCTTTTATTTGATGGTTGAAAAAAAGAGAGATTTTGAAAAAAAAAAAAATAAAAAAGAGATTTTTTGGATTTTGATTTTTAATCTTTATTTTTGGAGGCTTATGTATTGTTATTATATATTATCATTTTTATTATGAATATTAGTTATTTACTTATTATTATTTCTTTATTTTATTTATTTTTTTTTTTTGATGTTGATTATTTTGTTTTGAATTTTTTTATGTGAAGCTTTTTAAAAAAAAAGAGATTTTTTTATTTGAAGATTTTTTTTTGTTGTTTTGATTTGAGCTTTTAGGCTTTTAATTATTTAAGCCCCACCAACAAATGAGTTGGTTTTTTTATGGGGTGTTGTTACTTTTCTTTTGTTTGGATCTCTCTTCATACTAGGCCGCGCGGCTGCGGGCCGCCGGCGCCGGCGTCGTGCGCCGCGTTGCCTTACTTGGCTCGCGGCGACCCAAAAAACCTTAAAGGCCACAAACCGGGGCTTTAATCAATAAGGCTCACGACTTGTGCTATATATTGCAAGGCTTATTTTAGAGCTTATTTGATTACCTTTTGGCTTATTGGACTAATTTTGAGCTTATTGAAATTTAATATATTCGATCGGGCTTATTGGGCCAAAAAGCCCAATAAGGGCCTATTAATATTCGGCTTATTGTGGTATAGGGCTTATAGCTTATTTTTGAACCTATAGCTTATTGTTGTACGTAGCATAATGGTATCTTAATGATTGCAATTCATTATAGTCGTTAGGATGAGTTTGGATAAAACGTAAGTAAAAGTGGTTTTCGTGGTGGGTATATTTTGGTTTTTTGTTTCGATCGAAAGTGGATATTATTTGGGTAAAGTGATATTTTATAAAGTATAATATGACTTTGGGTGCGAGGGAGAAAAAGAAACGTTATATAAGACGAACGATCGTCAATGTCGAATTTTCGTGGGAAAAATATTCTACTTAGAAAATATTTAGAAAACTTTATTTTATTTAAAGCGACTAAAAGACGATATATTATATTTTTAAAACGTTAAAAACTATTACAAATTAATATGTGTGAATTAAAAATTTGAAAAACTTTTCTATATCAAATACACCTTGATTATTTATAGTAGGAAATCATGTATGTGACCGAAAATTTATCGTTGCTTATCTATACCATGTGATCATTCTTCTTGTTTTCCACTACTTCACTTCACCAATTAAGGTGAGTTCGTAGCCCCACATTTTATTATTTTATCTCATCGTTTTTTAGGTGAAAGCATTGTTTGTTTTAAACCTTGTACATAAGTTTTCCTTAAGTTACTTATACATGTTTACGTGTTGCCTAAGTAGCGCTAACCCACCATGACCCACTATCATAAAGTGTTAGTTACCTTGTGTAGGCGCGAGTGATATAAATAGATCTATTTGGGATTGACATCCCCGTTCGGGTAAGGAGCGCTTACTAGTTCGAGAGACAAACTAACGAACGTATACCATGTCAAAATACGGATGTTTTGGGTTGAATTGTTTTTTGTTTGATCTTTTTGTTTTTGCAATACTTTGTTGAACTTTTGTTTATTTTATTTTTTTGTTTTTTTTTGTGTGGAAATCTATCAGGGCAAGTTTATTATATTTAATATGTCTGAAATTGTATTGGCATTTACAAAACTGGTGTAGCCTCGATTCTGTCATGAGCTTTATTAGAGCAACGTTAAATATACTTTTGTGGTTGGGATTGTCTATATGTGGTACATTAGTTCTTGCGTTTTAAAGTTATTCTGTGTTCCTACTTATGATATAAACTAAACCTTTGCGGAATTCACCAACTTATATTTTGACAGTTTCTTTTTTTTTTACAATTTTAAGCATGTTTTCAGGTGCTTGATTTTGGGCTATTACTTGATTTGCTGTGTGGTATCTTCCTGCTGTCTGACTACACTTTTCAAGACTTATCTATTTATCATACTCGTTGTGGTTTCAAACATTTTTATGCTTCTGCTACAACTTACTTATGCTTTCGCAAATCTTTTAATTATATTATGAAATGATGTCAGACTTATTTATAATTTAAATCTATGTAATGAATATGAATGTCTTTTCAAACGCCATATTAGAGGTCGTTCCCTTGATCTTGTGTGATGTATATTATGACGTCACTCCCTCGGACACTTATTCCGACTAGACCCGGTTTGGGGGTATGACAGATTGGTATCCAGAGCCAAGGTTAAAGATAACCAGGTAGTATATACTAGGTCTGGTCTATAACCAGTATGTGATCCTACGTGTTTTACTTGCTTACGTATATAACTACTAGTGATACATATATAAGTATTGGTTATATTTTATTACCATAATTATACTTACATTTTACTTTGCCATATCATATTTTACGTTACGTTTATTTTATTTACCATACACATCCTGCATGGTTCACATAAAGAGATTTATATAAACTTTTGCTTGTGCAGAGTATGGCAACTCCAGTTATTACTATTTCTTCTGACGTATCAGAGAAGAGCGTGAGATCTATTGTTTCGCGAGTTATTCTTTTCGACACTATTCCTACAGAGGTTCCTATTGTCCCAGATATGCCTACTAATCTGCCTACATCACCATAGTTACCTACGGTTTCACCTTTCTTATGTTCGGATGACTCTGAGTCTGAGCCAGCTGACGAGTTACCTGAGAGACATGTATCACTTGGACCTTTCAGTGCTATGGTTTCTATGTGGAAGGCCAAGGTTATATCTCGTCCATCATCGTTATTAGGATCGCCATTACGTGATATTGTTGTTCCATTTGCAGGGCCCGTTGGGCAACACTTTCACCTGAGACATCATCATCCAGTTCTTCATCAGATTCAGCATAACATGCTTCAGAGAGTTCTTTTACCGCCTCTCTACAAGGTACACACAGATCATTTCTCTAAGGTTGTTTGCTCTCCGTCTGGGCCATTAACATGTAGGAGGCCACAATGCTCAGACTATGCTACACCTACGTCTTGTTCATATGCTGGACTATGCTCAGACTATGTTGTTTGCTCTCCGTCTGGGCCATTAACATGTAGGAGGCCACAATGCTCAGACTATGCTACACCTACGTCTTGTTCATATGCTCAGACTATGCTACACCTTCCTAGAAGAGGAGTCGATCTTTAGCTACATCCATTCCATCTACAGTTCATACTGCAGGATCCCTATCACCGGCTCAAGCTGACCTTTTACCACCTCACAAGAGGTATAGGGGTACATCCGCCGCACATTCACATGAGTCTAGTGATGAGGGTAGCCCAGAGACGCATATGAAGTCGGACATGGATTCAAATATTCGGGCAGACATTAAGGCCGAGATTGCGGCTGCTGCCTCGACAGTTGCTGCGATAGTTGATGGGGGAGTTGATACAGGTTTTGAGCCAGGGTTGGTAGTTGTTAAGTCAGAGAGTAAGCCGAAGGAGGTAGAGGCCGATGATGAGACTGATGCTGAGATTCGGCCAAAGGATACCATAGAGATTGAGGTCGATGTTACTATGAGGATGGATATCCCAAATGACTTGCCCATGCTAGATACTATTGAGTGACTAGAGCAGCTTGAGGAGAGTGTTCAGGGTATGTATCGGCACATGCTAGAGATACCTCTCTAGAGGATAGAGGATATTGAGTCAAGACAAAGAGAGTAGGAGGCTAGAAGCATTATTGCTGATGGTGAGAGGTCTAGTTTGTTAGAGCGTGTTGTGGCCTGAGAGGGTAGCAACACGAGACTTCTAGACGCTCTAGGTATTGAGAGGGTAAGAGCAAACAGCTTATAGCAACACTTGGGCTATATGGAGGATGAGCTCAGGCAGATTCGCGAGCTTCGTGCTCATGAGAATCAGAGACTTTGGAGGATGGAGACTTTCTTGATGAGGAGTCAGAGTTATCGCCCTTAGACGAGTTGTAGCATAGTTTATATATGGATTCTAGTTGAAGAGTAGTAGTAGTAGTAGTGTAGCAGTAGAAATCAAGAAACCATTTTGAGAAATGTGTAACCGACTACGAATTTTGCGTGATATGAAATCTTATAATTATTGTAACTTCCTCTTACGTTTGTTTCTCACAATGATGTTATTTATATGTTCTGGCAAAACGTAACTCTATTTTATTTTATAGCTTATGTTGTAAACCTTATTTATCATTTATTGTAACTTTATCTCGTTCTGAATCTTACCTTGTGTTGTAATTTGTGGCTAGAATTATGACAATTACTTGCTCCGGTATGACTCCTGGAGCCATGGAAGAACTAATTTCTCAACGGGTGGCAAAGGCGTTGTGTCACTCCCCCAAATGGGGCCTGGACGAAAAACATGTCCGAGGGCGTGACGTTATACATATCTCAAGTACAAAGCATAGAAAACGACCTCTAAAGGGGTACATTTTAGAAAAAGTCATAACGCGTTGCATAAATTTAAAGGAAATTCAGTCTTACAAACCATTTCAAGTTAATTTAAAACATAGCGGAAGCAATATGAAAACGTAGCGAAAGTAGTAGTAAGTTTTGACAAAGACAACGAGTATGAAAATAGGATAGTCTTGAAATCAGTCGAAGCCACATTGCTCATAGACTTCTAATAGCGCACCTTGAAATCTAAGCTAAGCACCTGAGAAAAACATGCTTAAAAGTGAATCCATAGGTTTAATTCAAACGTTGATATAGTGGACCGCAACTTTCAAAACGTATGCGACAGTTATAACAGATACAGCTCTGTTAGCCTTAAAATATGTTGACTTATAAGAAATTACACTAGTTATCATTAGGCAAGACCCGCAGGGACTAGTATTGTTAAGTTAGTATAGTTTCTTTTGTCTTGAACTATATATACCCCCTCCATACATCTATGGAGGGGTGAAGTTCACTTTTGTAAAGTGTAAGAGTGTGTGTGTGTGTTTTCTCTCTAGCTCACACATATCTTCCCATCTTATACCTATTTTCTCTAATAATATGGATGCACATTTATTAAATGTTAATAATAAGATACACTAACAAAGGACGATCCGGAGGTCGGGGAGGATAAAAGAAATGCTTAGCCATATTATTAGAGAGATAAAGTAAAGAGAAGATGTGTGTGTCTAGAGAGAGAAACAACACACACCTAATGATACAATAATGAATTCTCACCCCTCCATGGAAGTATGAAGGGGGTATTTATAGTCCAAACGCAACTAAATTATCCTAAATAGTCTAATCTAGTCCCTCCATGTTTGACTATTAATGAACTAATGTAATTCCAGATAAGTCAGCATATTTTAAGGCTAACTTTATTCCCCCCAATTGTGGACATACTGAATTAACTTACAATGTTCATTAGTACAAATACAAATATAAAGTTTCCAAAGCGCTTCCAATGCTGAAGATGTCTTCTGAGTTCTCCTAGTCTTGAAACTTGTACTCCAGCTTAGATTTTCAGTGTCTTTACTTGTACAGGAACCATTATAGTATGCATGAGTTGGATTAACTTCTCCCCAATTCATGCAGCATGTCTTGAAAAGCTTTCTTCATAGACTCCTTTTTGGCAAAGTTTCTGAATCAGCTTCCCCCCAAACTAACATCCCTATCTTGAGTAGATTCTGAAACATTGAAGTAGCTTAAACCATCTCTATATGTCATTAAAGTGCACAGCGGAAGTTTATAGAAGAAAACCACATCAAATACCACTGCTACTTGTCATTGGGTCTTGGTGAATATTTGTTCAGAGGTACATGCGAGAAATCAGCAACAATTCTTCTACGTTTTGTAGTCTCAGTACCTTCACAAACCATATAAGTAAAGTTGTATACACTACTTTCCCTGGAAAAGTTGCATTTGGTAACATTAAGTCATAAGTCCTGGATGTAAACATTTTCCTTATGATGATTGTTGAACTTCGGGAAGCATCATTGTTGTGTACGGCATATATACTCGGAAAGTTCTTTGTCTTTAAGCCCAAATCTTGAGATCAAACAAACCATTACCTCTTGTCTTCAGAATCGTAGAGGAGATGAAGCAAGGAATCAAGTAAAACTTGGGTATAATCAATGCTGGTCTTGTATATGAATTGTCGTTTTTGAAGAACTTTTGAGATTTTGTTTAGGACTGTTGAACAGTACCTTTGTCTTGGAATAGCACAATAATATCTCGTGAGAATTGCTGATTACATCTCAACCTTTAAACTCTCTGGCTAACTTACCAACCTCGTATTCTGTCGGCTATTGTGTAACCACTTGGTGAAGTAACCGATATACCAAACTTGAAAATGGAAGTAGAATCCCCAAAATTTGTTACTTAATTTTTGCACTGTTGTTGATTAAGGATGGTGAGAGTATATCTATAATTAATCTATACTTCCACAAAAATAGTATAAGAAGTACAACACCTTCTGAAATTTATCCACATCGCACATCTGCATGATGGCACTGAGTACTAAAATGTACACTTCTTGAAGTGATGCTATAACTCATGAGCCATTACAATGTAACTCCTTTCATCAAGAAAATAACTAGATTTTCCAGTCTTAATCATAAGCTGTATACGTTCAAGCAAGTCATCAATCGATAGATTGGGTTTGAAGAAAAGGGGTAGAAAATAGAAAGAAGTCTCGATGATGAAATAAGTAGACGCCTTCGTGAAATTCAACTTCAATATCAAATAAGGGATGCCAAATCAACTTCGTGATCACTTGTCATTGTAATCCGAATCTTTAGCCGTTTGTCTTTTTAGTGAATCTTATTACGGTTCGTTTTAAGTGTTATGTATCGTGTTTGTTGTGTTGTTCTTCGAGAATGTTGTTAAACTATGACAAATGCTGTTTTTTGAATGTCGTTAACGAATAAACATCGTCTAGTCTAATTTGTCGTGATAGCATTTTATTCCTTGGCTCAATCCAATAATCACTAGCCCACTACCAGGTAATTTTTGGATTTAGACATCATAAATCAGTCCAATTACCAACACATAAATCCAGCCCACGTTTTAATGTGAATAATTAGCCCAACAATAAACTCGGCCCATTATTGTTTTTCAATAAACGCAGCCCAAAAGTTTTGTTATATTTCTATACCCGACTTGTATCTGATTTCCCATCCCACTCAAATGGTAGAAACGTAGGCCCAACAATACATCTATAACCGGTCAAGGGCCCAAGGTGAATTAGGGATATAAACATAACCACCCCTAATTTTACTCACACAATAACCCTAACCCTATTATACATATGCCACCTCCTAAAACTTCTCCACCTAAAATCAAAACTGCTCCCATCTTCTTATCAATTCCAACGTAGAGAAATAATCTTTTCAAACATCACCTACTTTCCATCACGCGAACACCAGAAAAATAATCCATCATAAACATCCTTAAATGTACGAAGAACACAAATAAAGAATGTAGGATATTGGAAATCATAACACAATCGAATGACTAGTAGATTAGCCAAGTTCTAAAGTGAGAAAGTGAGAGAGAACTTTCTAGAGAGAGAAAATGAACTTGTATTATGTAAATGACTAACCCACCTCTTCCATGGCATGGAAGAGGCTTATATACTGACAACCAAAATCGGCCATAAGGCCTTAGTAGTGGGCTTACACGTTGGGTTTAATACCCGACCCATTACCGAATGTTATACATTAACTACTTAACTACGAGCAATAATAAATGGCAAAATACAAAGGGTGACCGAGTCTTTTTCTAATATCTAACATTCTCCCTCTAAGGGAGGTCACCCAAGAAAATACTAATTTAAGCTCTACAATCATGATCTTGTGTTCAGCTCGTAGTCTTTGATTCTTCATGTGATATTGTGTACATTGATGTACTGATCTTTATCTTGTGGCTTGTAATTGTACTTGATATGTGAACTTGAGCTTCTTAGAGATCATTAGCCAAATCAAATCTCTGATCATCAACTTGTGGTCTTTCGCCGTCTTATGGTTGTGATAACTGGACCGGCATGCTCATACTTTTCTTGATGGTGAAAGCTTGATTATTCATCATTCTTGAAGTTCCTTTAACTTTAATACTTGATCACTTCGAGAAGTATTTGATATCAGAGTTGCAGAAGCTTTGAAACATATACTTGAGCTTTCATGAGATCTTTAGACGTATAAGTCGAGTATGAGCATGCGGTTAAGAACAAGTCTCCACTGGAATGAGGTATTTCTATTTCCATCTTTACTTAAACCTGTAATAAAACAGTTAGCAATAAAGCTTGTTGACGAATATGGCTTTGTCATTTACCCGAGTCTGGTTGGATTAACCTCCGGATCAGTGAAGACCGACCTGTGATCAGGTAGATTCATCTTAAGAGGAATCTCCTTGACAGAATTTCCAGTATAAGTATCGGATCATCTAATGTACAACCATCAGAATCACCTTATTTGCATGTTCTCTTTATCGAAACGTCTCAAAGCAGACAGCACGATAAGAGTGAATCGATTAGTTACTATCTTACCGATTAAAGAGGAAAATTGATTTGAAAATCAATCGATGTGTCACTTGAGAAAGTATTTTTGTGACACATCGAGAGTGTTAAGTATTTTTATCAACATTCATCAATCGTCAATTCATAATCTGGGCCGATTCGATATCCAGTGTCACAAATTTAACCCATAAAGGATCTTACAAGTCACCTACCATGAGCTTGTTTGATGTTGGCTCAAGAAGGATTTCCACCTTCATTGTGAACACATAAGTGTCACTCGAATGTTCTGGCAAAACCACAAGGATAATGCGTAGGACTCTTATGATAACCCTTGTTTTCACATTATGTGAAGAACAAGTAATATTGAAAAGTGTCCTAATGAGATTAATTGATGATCTCTTAGCTCTAGACTCAATTGTGCATTTTGGTTTTAGTAGTCGGAGGCTAGAGCAGACTGCCACCTTTTCAATAAAGTCTGACTCGGAGTGAGAGAGACGATAGAAATGAATTGATCTCCGTGAGAATGAAACAAGAATGCTTTGAGGGATCTTGAGTGGCTAGGGAGGGTTGTGCAGCGTATCACTGGGTCCATGATACTTGTCTTTAATGTCAGCAATTAGCCATATGATTCTGACAGCATATGTAGTGACTCGGTTTCTGCCTGATGTTTAAGGAGGGCTGCTTTCTTTTCACCCTTTATCTTAACATTTCTATTTCATTCTTCAACCCTTCAGTGCTTACCGAGACTTCATTACTAGTACCTTGTTGGGTTTATTCCAGTACTAGCTCCATCTCAGTCGGCATTATTCCCTTTTTCTCATACCTATTCACTTTACTCCTTTTTTGCATCATACCTAAGGGCTTCTACACTAACTAGTGGATTGTCCCTAGGTAGATCCCTCCGGCTCTGGCGGGATCATGGGAACAAGTACCTAACCATACCATCCTTATAACTTCGATAAAGTAAGTGTAGGGTCGGTCTTTTGGTACTGTTCTCTTCGCCTTAAAACCAATTGAAAACCAACCAAGGTACTTGTGATATAGATATCAAAGCCATTGTACCTCGATTGTTTTAATTATTTAGAAACGCTCCCCCTCAAACAAGATGGCATCGATTTTCGAAATTTTTTGGAACATGGAGGGAGGAGTACCTGCTTGAGTATTAATAGATCATATTTTTATCAGATTTAATATTAAAGCACTTTCTCTCCCTGTATCTAAAAATGTTTAAACCTTTGAGATTTTTTAGGATCTCAATTGATTTAAATTGTGTTAAGAAAATTTAGTGCGAAAATGTGGTCTGATTATATACATGCTGATATTGAAACAATATTATATACCCCCCCCCCTTCAATTGTGAGGGTCTTGTTAGTTGTCAGTTATGATGATTTTATAAATGATTTGGAGTTTAACGAGAAACTCATGAAAAATGCATAAACTGACACATAACACTGATCACTACACTACTATATAATGTACACAGTTAACAATATAATACACATTGATAGTGACCATTTTAATGAAAAATGGACGATTCATTCATTCTCTGAAGAAGTCTGTAGTCAATATCATGAACACGTCCACCAATAAAGCATTCCAGATTCCGGAAGATCCTTCTTGTCTTTAGTCGCCTTTCAATAGCCGCTATGAACTCTTTGTTCCTTGTCACGTCCTTTTGAGTCCAGAATGGCGTATTCATACCCGAATTGAGCCGCTTGACCTTGAATTCCTTGACTTAGTAATCCAGTGCTTCTAGAATATGTGTCAAGTCCCATTCACTGAACTTGTATATCTCAATGAACCTTATGATCTTTCTTGTTATTGTGTCTAATGGGAAACACTACCACTCGACGAGAGACTTGATGATGTATATCATGCTTGAACTTGTAGCCTGTAGCATCCCATCCTGGTTTAGTGAGGTTCAACTGTGTCTGGCAGCTTTCAATGCCGAGTTGAAAGTCTTCAACCCGCTGTCGAATCACTAAGTTTCGGGTCCATAGCTTGACAGCAGTAGATAGCATCCATTTGTCTAAACCAGGAAGATGACCGAGATGACCTTGCAGAAGAAGCAGATTCAGGTCTTCAAAGTCAATGGGATACAGGTTCTTGAAATCTTTTTCTGCAATCGTGTGTTCTTGGAAGTCAGCTCTTCGGAGGACAATTTTGCTCAAGTAGTCATACCCGTATCTTGAGTATGCTTTGATTCTGACGACATTAAGAATTCGCATATGTGTTCTGACATCTTTTCGACGCGACAGAGAATCATGTCTGTCAATATAGAACTTCTATCGATTAAACCACCAGTGAGAGATGCCATATTTTGCACTTATGTCATAGGTGCACACATCATCAATCCACATTTGTTCCAGGCGATAGCCAGTTCAAGCCAAAGTAGGATAAATAGCGGCCTTCATCTGGAAACGATTGTGCAGATTGCTTCCGTGCTGTCATATCGTAATATCTAACGTCTTTATTGAAAGATAAAAATTATGGTTGAATAGTGACAATGACCTGGAGGACATCGAAAGGCAGTGTTTTTGGCTTGACATCGACTCTGACTTGATCTTCCTTCTGGATTTGTCAGTAAATCTAATCTGTGAACATCTTGTGACACTCCTCCATCTGGAACTGAAGGTGAATGACATCTGGATAGAAGGCTTTAACAACTTCATAAGCCTACCCTTTGAAATTTTCTTGTGTAAGAGTGGTCTTGTTCACTTGTCGGTAGTACCATTTCATGAAAGCCATCATGTCTCCAGTCTTTGCAAGTAATAAGTTCTCAGCAGGGGTTTCATAAGTTGAAACCAACGTAGACGCCCAATTGTTTTCAATATCTGATACATTAGAAGAAGGAAAGGTCCATGTAGGTTCAGGATTCGCTGGTCTTTTCTCTTCAGGTAGTGGTTTCCACCAGTCTTGTCTTGAGTCAGCCTTTGGTAGGTGATCATTCCTAGAGTCTTTATCATCAAACAAATGTATCTGCTCGTCGGGGATGGAATCATCTTGCATTAGAGAATCTGTAGGAGATAACTCTTGAGCTGCCATAAAATCAGTTAACTCGAATCTAGTATTAGATGTAGTCTAAGCCATGGATTGATATGTGGAGGCCGTAGGCTTGGACGAGCTTGGAGCCTCACTGCCTGCTTGCTGAGATATTCCTGATGCACGTAGATGGAAGGAGGGAGGAAGGTGGCAACTGAGAGGATCCCGATGTTCCTGAAATACCTGGAGCACCAGATGCACCTGCTGGAGGAGGTGGAGGTGGTGGCGGAGAAGGTGGAGACCCAACAAGGGAGTTTTTGGAGTGTTCGCTTATTCTTTTATCTTGCGAGCTTCCTCCTGATCAGCTAGACGTTGATTTGAATAATCTAGCTCCAATGACTTCTGCAGAGCCTCATACAAGTAATTATGAACCTCATGAGCCTTGTAGGAGTTGTCTACAAACATCCATTGTTGAAGTGTTTCCTTCGTATCAACGGTGGGCGAATCCCTGAAGCGAGCTCAAAATGGAGCTTTCATTGCCCAGTATACTGCATCAGTGACTATCTCATCAACTACTTGGCTCACCTTATGGGAATATTGGAAATTCTCAAAGTTGTACAGTCTGGGTCCCTTGTTTGTCCACATTTCCTTAGGGCTATGTTGTTTTGTATCAGATCGGCCCATATGTATGTTCCGTTCTTACCTATGATATCTTACGGGATTCGGATCTGCGATGCTTTGTCGTGTTGAGGAGGTGGTGGAAGAGATGTTGTTGTTGTGATTATTGAGGTTGTTGCTGTTGATGTTGGTAGTGGAGAGTCGGATTGCATCGTCGTGAGATCAATAACCGGAGTGGTCATTGGGGGAACCGAGAAAGTGTCTTGATTATATGGGATGAAACCATTGACTGAACCTCTGTTTCAGCATTCGTTTTCCCTGATTCTTCTTCATGTGGCTTTTCCATGAAAATTGATCAGTGAAGCTGAGATCTTTTTCAAGGTTTTGCAGAGAAGACAGGGTTCCCGTGGAGCTTGCAAGTTCTTCTAGAATCACCTGATCTTCAGTTGGCAGTTTGAGGTTCTCCTGAACATTTGGGTAAGCAGTTATGGTAAACTCCTCATCCATTTGCTCTAGTTTTTGCTGAGATGAAGCATCAATGGCCTCCAAGTCCATGTGTTCACGGTTTGGTCCAACATGAACCTCATGACTTGGTTAAGGTTGAGACTCTGCAGCATCACCAGGGTTTGATCCAGCCTGGACTTCATCTTGTATACCAGGGTTTGGTCCAGCCTAGCCTTCATCTTGAATACCAGGGTTTGGTCCAGCCTGGCCTTCATCTTGATCTCCAGCATTGATCACAGGTACTTCCTCATCTGATTCCGTTTCACTGTCAGTCAGAGGTAGCTCAGCATCCAAGGAAGGTGAGTCAGCCTGTCCAGTAGGTTCAGTGTGCATGGGAGGGCGCCTTTGAAAGATAAATTGATCTACAGGGCTCTTCTTTGTTGGAGTCTGAAGGGTGAGTAGATTGTGAGCAGCATGTTCATCAATGACTTTCTCTTTCCCCTTTCCTTGTACCTATGGAAGCGGTTGATATTTCCTAGAGTCAGGCTCCCTCAATACCATTGGATGAACTGGTCCCTGAGTTCGTTCTGCTTGTTCCTTTAAACTTAGTTCCAAGGCCCGCTGAAGATCATCTTCTTCATCAGTATGGGCTGGATCCTCAACAGGAACACCTTCATCACTAGGCTCATCAACCAACTTGAGTAGACTTTTTAGATTGCGTCTTTTTCCCACTAGTCCACCCTTTGATCTTTTTGCTGGTGAGGGTTCATCAGGAGTTTCCTTAACCAGTTTTCGTTTCTTTTCTGAGACCGCTTTAGATGGTTGAGTAGGTGCTGGTTTGGGTTTAGGTGGTTGAGTAGCAGTGGGCTTTGGTGCCTTGTCACCAGCGGGTTTAGTAACCTTAGCTGCCTTGGGTTTAGTAACCTTGGTAGCATCAGAAGACTCTGTTGCTCCTCCTTCCTCAGCCTTGCCAAGTTCTGCATCTAGAAATTATTGATACTTGGCAACATCCTCTTGGTAGTCGCCGTAGTAGGGTGCTTCTTTAATTTCATCAGTGAGTAGAGCATCAGGTATCGGCATGCCAAATATTTCTCTACCATCCTTTCCAACAAACCTGAGAGTGTTCAGAATGCTTTCCTCATGTGAGTAGTGAAGAGGCGACCCAGTCCTTGGGTGAATGTTGTGCTTGGTTCTCAGATGATGGATGATCAGTTTGGTGAACCTGACACTTGGAATGAGCAGATGAGCGGTCTTCTTCTTTCCACGTGCAGCCGTAGCTAGATTCTTCCTGTCAGTAAGAAAGGTTTGTATAGATTGAACAAACTCTTCCCAGATCCTTTCCGCATAGTCAATGTTGGAGCGATGAATGATACCCCAAAGGATCTGAAGCACAGGATGTCTTGGCCTATCATATCCAGCAGTTTTACCTGTAAGGCACATGTTAATCATGGATAAGAAAGCTCTCCATGGTTGATAGAGCGCATTAACAGACATGGCAGACACATTTATGAGCGTACTGGGGTATCCCAGAGTGTTGACATATTCAATAACTGTATCACTAGAAGGCGGAGCCACAAAAGGATTGTTGTCATTAGTTGGAGTGATATCAAGTGCACCTCTGAGAAGATCTTTGTGAAGATTGAACCATTGCTCATCCAACTGACAACTGTACAACCCAGTAGATGTGTTGAAAAACACATGGTGTCCGAAAACTGCTGAATGTAAAACACATTGTGTTCTTCAGTAAGGCCACAACAATTGGGAAGATAGGATTCCTTTTATGCTTGTGTACATCGAGTACGCAGTTGCTCTTGCCGATGGGCACCCACTTGCTTAGCGGCAATATGTGATCATCCGTTCTGGTCGGTGGTGCGACAGCAGGAGCTTGTTCCACGGGAGCATCATTCGCAGGAATGTTCAAGTCAGCCATAATATCTGCACAAGTAGATCCAACAGCAGGACATACATACAAATATATGATGTTAGATGGGAGCAATTGCTCAAAGGGATGTCAACCTTGGAATAGATTGACCCAAAGATATTTGACAAATCGCTAAACCAATCTAATGACAACTCGCTAGATGATTCAATTAATGATCATCAACTCGCTACCAATAACTCGCTAGAACATACTAATAGAAACACTTAACTCGCTACCAAATTAGAAAATTTTGAAATAGAGGGTTAAATATTATAATTAATAAAAACTTCACTAACTCGCTAGGGGGTAGTGAGTTGCCTGCACTTAATTAAATAAGAGATGAAATTCAACTCGCTAATGACAACTCGCTATGAATATTCTTATTAAAATACTTAACTCGCTATTAAATTTGGAAAATTTGAAATAGCGAGTTGAATATTTTAATAAAAATAAAATCTTCATCAACTCGCTACAGGTTAGCGAGTTTCCTGTTCATGATAATATAATATTCTTAACTCGCTAACAAGCATTACAACTCGCTACTAAGCATCAACATTAACTCGCTACCAAGAAAAAGTCACTCAACTCGCTACCAAGAAAAAGTCACTCAACTCGCTACTTAGTATTATCTTAACTCGCTACATAGCACAAAGGCAATTCGCTAAG
>BQNB010115601.1:1503-21528 GCA_026074375.1 Tanacetum coccineum
GGTGCGTTAGTCAAACCAAACGGCATTACTTGGAACTTGTAGTGACCATAGCGGGTCCTAAATGCTGTCTTTGAAATGTCTTCCTCACGAACTCTGAGTTGATGATAACTAGATCTCATGTCGATCTTAGAGTAGACTCTTGACCCTTGCAATTAATCAAACAAATCGTCGATCCTAGGAAGTGGGTATCGGTTCTTCACAGTAAGCTTGTTCAGTTCACGATAGTCGATACACATCTGAAAAGAACCATCTTTCTTCTTGACAAACAAAACTGGTGCTCCCCAAGGTGAGGAACTCGGCCTTATAAATCCTCTATCAGAAAGTTCTTGCAACTCTTGCATTTCGGCTGGTGCTAATCGATAAGGTGCTCGTGCTACAGGTGTAGCACTAGGGACTAAGTCGATTTGAAATTCAACTTGTCGAGCAGGCGATAATCCAGGCAAATATTCTGGAAAGACTTCCGGAAATTCCCGTACGATCGGTACGTCCTTAAGTTGCTTCTCCTCCGACTTATCCTCAACTTTCTTGAACGTAACTTGTGCCAGATAAACTTGACATCCTTTCTCAATATACTTTTGGGTCATCATGCACGATATGATATTCAACTTACTTCCGTTGTCGCAATTATCACCTCGGATTATCAACACCTCATTTCCATAAGGAATACGAACAACCTTCTCGTCACAAACGATCAACGCGTGGTATTTCGCCAACCAATCCATACCAATGATGACGTCAAAACTACCAAGCTCTACGGGCATTAGATCTATGTCGAACGGATGACCTAATAATCCTAACGTGCAACCTCTAAGAACAATATTTGTTTCTGAAATTCTTCCATCGGCAAGTTCTACGGCATAACTAGTGTCTAAAGTGGTTGGTGTAACATCAAGCAAAGCACTAAAGGTAGTCGACACAAAACTTCTATCGGCACCCGAATCGAATAACATAGAAGCATAACAGTTATTGAGAAGAAACGTACCCGTGACAACGTTGGAATTAGGGTTTGTTCCTCCTCCACCAATGGCGTAAGCTCTCGCCGTAGTTTCGTTACCTCCAGTCTGGTTTCCAGTCTTGTTTCCATTCTTGTTTCCACGGTTCTGATTCCTCAACTTAGGACAATCCTTCCTGAAATGTCCTGGTCTTCCACACTCATAACAAATAATATCTTGCTGATTTCCAACTGGAGCCCTCTGAGTGTTTAGAGCAATAGCAGCCCTACAATCCCTAGTCTGATGTCCAACCTTCTTACAGTTTCCACACCTCATAGTACACAACCCTTCATGGTGCAACCTGCACTTATTGCAGTAGGGTAGTGGCCCAGCATATCCCTTTCTTTCATTGTTCCCAGCCGTATAAGCTCTGGCCACATTCTGCCCACTAGTATTTTGCCTCTTGAACGGCGGTTGCTGTCCACGGTTATCCCTTAGGTTACTCTACACCCTCCTCTTATTCTCAGCACTCCTTGTAGCATAACCCTGGACCTTCTTGGCCATCAATTGGTTAGCAATGCGTATAGCATCTTGGAGTCTGGCTGGATTCGCAGCAATCACATTCCCTTGAATGTTGTCCGGTAAACCTCCAATAAACCTTTCCACTCTGTCTTCTTCATCAGGGACCATTCTAGTACACAACAAAATCAACTCCTGAAACCTTTGAGTGTAAGCAGTCAAGTCATTTCCTTTCACGGTCAAATTCCACAATTCAGTCTCCATCTTCTGGATTTCATTCCTTGGACAATACACTTCTGTCATCAACCTCATAAGTTCAACCCAATTCATGGAATATGCAGCCTCAACACTAATGGTTCTCTTATGAGAGTTTCACCAGGTCAAAACACCATCCTGCAGTATGCATGTAACATATTTCACTTGATACTTCGATGGAAAATTACTGATATTGAACACAGTCTCCATTTTCTCAAACCAGCGGGTCAATCCGACAACGCCTTTAGTTCCTAAGAAATTATGTGGCTTGCACTTCAAGAAGTCTTGGATAGTGCACTCTCGAGCCACCGGCATGAAACCTCCATAGTTCATACCATGATTCCAATTTCTGTGTCCATTTCCGTTTTCTCTGTTTCCTCCATTTCCTTTTCCTCCATTTCCTCCATTTCCATTTCCTCCGTTTTCGCCTTCTTGTTCATCCCCATTCTCATTCAGGGGTTCAAGGGTCCTTGCGGCTTTACGAGACTCCATCTCTTCAGCTACTCAGCGAGTAACCAATTCTTCAACTTCCTCATGAGTCATGGATGCTCCGGATCGTGTGTTGGGCATCTTCCTACAACACAACGATACAACGCTTGATAAGATTTCTAGGTATTGCGAGATCACTAACGGTATTAAATAAAATTTATGGTTAATCACATAGAAATACACGATCAAAATACATATTCACGGAAATCCCATAATGCATGACGCAAGAGCATAAGTAAATCAAATTATGACATCATATCATAGATAAATATCAATTTCATATCATCGAACATTAGTGATTACATCACAACGTTTCAAAATACAGGAAATACGAGTTCTAACACTACGGTTATCACTAAACGCTACTACTCAATGCTGCAATACTAACGAACATCTCTAAGGATGGTAGCCTATGTGCTTCCTAGCACACGCCTCAAGTCTACCAACTCTCACTCGATCATAAAATCGAAGTCGTCGCATCTGCCTCAACTCTCTCTGCATACGTGACATGCCGCGCTGGAGTCGGTCAACTCTCTGACTCTCAACACTCGCGGTGCCTCTAAGCCTCTTGTTATCCCTCTCCAACTCAGCAATCCTCTTAGTCAAAGCAATAACTGCCGACTCAACCCCAACAATCCTATGTCCCTGCTCTCTCTGAACTCCCTCAATAGCCTGTATACGATGGACTGGGATAGCCTGAGTGTGATCATGGAACCTCTGAACCAAATCTCCCAATGTCTCATACGTAACCTCTACTGCTCCCTCCTGAGCAGGCTCAGGAATATCCTCTGGCATCGCAGGATGCGTAACCCTCTCAACTCTGACCTCAACCGGGCCTCTCACACCCGTCTCTGTCTCATCTCGATCAACAGCCTCAACTACAACTCTAGCATCAATCCCTAAGAGCATCTGCGTAAGCAATACACTCGTCAATCTCTGCCTGAATCTCTGGATCAATATCCTGCTCTAAATAAAGCTCATCACTAATCCTAACAATAGCATCATCCCTCAAACTAATCTCTCTAGGATCAACCTCTACATCTGCTAGATAACCAAAATCCTTAACTCTCTTAGGCGATGGTATCAAATCAGCACGAACAAGAGATAAAGCTCCGGATACCGGTGATAATGCAGGTACATATGTCATAAGGGACCTACGTCTCTTGCGAGATGGCCCCGCAGAAGTACTCGGTAAATCTGGTGAAGAATGATCTGACAATGAGTGTCTCGAAGAAGGATCAGATGAAGCATCCGAATGAAAATCTGATGATGCCTCTGATGACGAATCTGAAGAGGAATGATTGGCAGAATGTCTTACAGCAAGACGATGAGTGGGTAACGGTCAAACCCTCTTCCTCGCAGTCATCATGTGTACCGGCCCATTAAGATGGTAGCGGTACGGTCGACCATGAGGAATAGGCTGTCCAGGTGATAGAATCATAACCCGACGACGAGGTATGATAGGTGATCTATGGGTAGAAGCTGTAATCTCAGTGAAAGGCGTACCATGGGTAGGTGATGGTGGTGTATCTGGTGTATCACTGTTTGTAGTGTCATCATCCGATGACAAAAATGGTGAGATAGTTGGTAATAATGGTATATGGTCTGATGATGGATCCTCAGATGGATCAGACTCTAAATCAGATGCAGGTGAGTAATCAGGTGAAGCTGGTGTATAGTATAGGGATGGTGGTATAGTAGGTGCTATGATAGGTGTCTCTGTGGGTATCACTGGTGTGTCAGTCTGAGTAGCAGGTAGAGTAATCACTGGTGTGGTGTCAGGAATAGTAGTAGGGATAGTACCTAGCAAGATCACTTGTCCAGCAGGTGTCCCCACGCTATCCTCTGATGAATCCGAAGAAATCGAGATAACTGAAATAGCCATAACCTACACAAGCAAAGTTCATATAAATCATCTTTATATCAACCATGCATGATGCAAAAATATGAATGGGTGAATGGGTAACTGGATGAATGCAAAATGAATGAATGAATGAGTCATCGAGCACGTCATGATAGGATGAAATAAGAAATACTTAGAAATATTAGATATACTTAGTATTTAATACGTATATATTATTTACGTAGTACTTAGTTATGTATACGTACTATGTAAGGTCACGTAAGGCACATAATCACGTAGGATCACATACTGGTTATAGTCCAGACCTAGTTTATACTACCTGGTTCTCTATAACCTTGGCTCTTGATACCAAACTGTCACACCCCCAGACGGGGCCTGGACGGAATACGTGTCCGGAGGCGTGACTTTATTGAGCATCTCAAGTACAAAGCATAAAGAACGACCTCTAAGGGTACGTTTTGAAAAATAAACACCGTTGCAAAGTTTTAAAATAATAATAATAAGTTTTACATCGATTAAATTTAAAAGATTCAAAGTTAAAATGCGGAAGCTTAAATAAGTTCAACAACGGTATTTAAAGACATAGATAAATCTCTGGTAAACCGGTACAGGCAAATAGACTTCACATAAGTCAATCAACAGCATCCATGCTAAGCACCTGAGAAAAACATGCTTAAAACGTCAACATAAAGTTGAGTGAATTCATAGGTTTAGTTCAAACAATATTATAGTGGACCACAAGATATCAAAACGTATGCGACAGTTATAACAGATACAACTTCACATAAAAAGGTATTTACGTTGCGCTAAGCTCATGACACCGAAGCTAATTACGTTTATAGCATAGTATATTGCTAGGTTGAAACAAGCCCCCGAGGTAACTGACCAAGACTACCTTCTTAAGTTTCGACATGGTATATATCCGTTTATCGGGAGCCCCATGGGTAGTGAGCGCTACTCACCCGGATAGGGATAATTAGTCCCAATAGATCTATTTATAACACTCGCGCTCCCTCGACCGGTCCTCCAGTCAAGAGATTGGCGGTTCATGATAAGTGGGGCAGTAGTGGTCTAAACGCTACTTAGGCAACACGTAAACAGGGAAAATCTCACGCAAAGTACTTGTGTCCAGTTTTAAATGCAAGCAATGTTTCTCACCCCAAGTTATAAAACATTTAGTCAAAACGAGTAAAGAGTGGGCCTATGAACTCACCTTGATCTAGTGAATTGAGGTAGTGAATAGTCTAGAAATAATTCACTCGGTAACGAACGACGATATACGAAAGCAACCTATGAAATGGACGTTTGATTTAATATCGGATCGAAGAGAAATTACGGAAAATGCATAAGCGGTTACTAGTGTACTTTTGTTAATATTTATCTAGAAATTAACGGTTGTGATCGTGTAGAAATAAAATGTTTTTGTAAGTAAATGAATAGAAATAATATGTATTTTAATATTGCCTACATATATAAACGTCTAAATAAAAATATATATTATATATATTTTTATACATATTTTATTGTTGGTTACTTAATTTAAATTCTCGTATCTTGCTTTGTCATGTACGTTTTATAGTATTTACTAAGTATGGTAATTTATAAAAATTTCGGCATGACTCGTTCGTGTTTACACGTTTTCCATAGTCGTAGACTTTATGAAAAACCCTCTTTCAAATCACTTTTAATCCGCTTTTCATAATTACAAGTTCATATATCGACAAATCCGTTATTATTTGTAACGTTCGACGTCTAAAAATAATTAAACGTAAAACATCTAAATCGCACACTATTATATAAGTTACTCACGAACATATCCAATAAGTTGCATCGTAGCTTTTACGCTTTGGTGTTTTGCATATATGTTGAGCTTTGGCCCTTTAAGTCCGAAAATGTAGTTTTACATACCCATTTAATCCGATAAGCAAAATATTAAGTAATAAATACGTGACCTCAAGATAAGCTATCAATAAGCTCACAATAAAGTAAAGTATATAGCCAACCATAGATAAGCTCAAATATAATCTCATGGTGTTGGGTTTGTATGTGGGACGTGGCTTTGAGCCTAATAAACTTTATCGGCTTATTCATGGGAGGGGTCGAATAAGTTTATCATTTGTCCTTTCACAAAAAAAACTAGGGAAAAATAAGCCAACAAATATATTATCAAAACAATAAGCCTAAACAATAAATCTTTCATTGTTTTTCTATTTGGGCCCGAAACATATTTAAGCCTAATAAGCTCAAAATAATTAAATAAGCTTTCAAAGCATTATTAAACATAAGGGCGAAACAAAACGAACTATAGCATATCAATTTTTATTACACGATAATATCCACAATCACAAAATGGGATTTCCTTATTATTTATTTGTATGTGTTTCGGGAATATATAGCAATACCCTGTTAGGGTTTATCTTGTTCTTGAAACCTTTGTTTTTACAAACTTGACTTGTACAACTAGTATGTAGGCATCATAAGAGTATGGAAAGTAACATTTATTTAAGAATTTGAAGACTTACAAAAACTAGAAGATTTGGATGGTAATCAAAGATTAATAACAAATGTTATTTAACAAATACCCAGATGATACAAATGGTCAAACCTTCAATAAATCTTCAAGTGTTTTTGATCAAAGATGAAAAATATATGGATTTATATGTATGTTTGTGTTTTTCGTGGGTTAAGGGAACAAAGGAGAAGAGAAAAACTCAAGATGCAAGTATGTGTGTGTTATGAATGAACAAATGAATATAAGATGGATTATATAACCTAATGTTTACTTCTACATATGTGTGTGTGTATAACCGATCGGACATAAGGGGAGGACAACCAAAGGGGACCAATTTGATCCTCCTATCACAAGGTTGCTAGTACTAGTCCTATTTCCATAAACCATGCAAGCTTGTCTAGGAATATTATTCAAAATTTTGGCATCCAAGAGAGTGCAAAGGGGTGTTTGTTCGACGGTATAACAAGGCAAGGGGGGACCAAAATGGTCTCCAATTTTCTAGGGAACTAGTGCTAGATGATGAATTAATTTCCTAGCATGCATGCATAACAAAGTATAAATAAATTAAAACACGTAACACGTAAATAACGAATCGAGTAACGGTAACACGAAAAGTTACGAAATTTTAAATATTGCTTTAAAACATAAAAACATGGCTATTGCCAAAATTCTATAACGTTTGGTGTCCCGGTTCGCTCCCGGCGACGATTCTCAGATAATAACGAAAGACTTCCCGGTTAAACGGTAAAGCTAAACGAAACTTTAAAAAAATTCAAATTTCTATACGAAAACGGCTAATTTACTGAACAGAAATTCTCGAGTTGTCACACAACAACTGGGTTTACATCTAAACCTACGAGCTCACCAACTTTTAGTTGACCTTTCGAGTATCATCTTTAGCTGTGGTCATCAAAGTAAATCGAAGGTATATGATTATCAATGACCTTTACTATCGGGATATTTCTAGAGACGAGGGTTTTCAACTACTTAAAACGGAAACGCTTGAATGCTTTGTAAATCTAAATTCCTGTAACAATGTATGATATATCTTGTATCTTGAGCGATGTAAATCATAACGTCGCATCCCGTGTTTTCACTCTTAGCGGGGTGTGACAGTTTCCCATACTTTTTCATCTTTCATTTTCAGATATTCTTCCTTATGTTTTTTTCTTTTTCTGGTGTAACACGAATTTATTCCAAGCTAAAAGGTGGGTTAGTTGGCCGGTTGGGGTGGCCAAGCACCTGGTGGCCCCCCCACTGGCTCCGTCTATGCTTAGTACTTCAGAAATATTTACCGCACAAACCTAAGCTTACCCTTTTTAGGGCCTGTTTGGTATCTAGTATTTAACTTTAGGATTTGACATCAGAGTATAATTGATCGTTTGGTATACTCATATGGGTTTTGAAAATGGCACTGATGCTCAAATATGTAGATTGTACAAATCCACTCCTACTTGGTGGCTTTACAAAATTCATTTGATTTTCTACTGTTTTGTGGGTTCATTTCAATGCTTAATCAATATCTTTCTTTCTTTAATTCTTTTTGTCATATTTTATTAATATAAATATTAATTAAAATTGTATAACAATATTTAAAACAAATAATATTTAATTTTATATTATATTTTTTCTCTCTACCATCAAAGCAAAATTTAAACACAAATCTTAATCAAAATCTAAACCTAAATCCTAAACCTGAACCCATTACAAACCAAACGAGACCTTAGAAACAAGCGGCTTATAACACAAGTTTTGTTTAATTGACAAAATTATAAATATATATTAAATAACAGTATGTTGTTTAATTTTTTGGAATAAAAAATTAAAAGTTTCACATCTTACGATGTAGAAAGAATAAAATAATATTAACTAATTTTCAAAACACACTCTCAAGCATGCTAGATGTTACAACATCGACTTTCAACTTTAACCTATTTACGATTTTTTTATATAACAAACTTTATTTATCCGATATGGAGTGCGTATCTATCGATTCATTCGGGAAAAATGTCGCTGAAAAGATCGTCGAATTGCGAACAAAACGAGCCCAATATTGCAATGGTTCTGACATGCGTACGATTTTATAGAAAATGTTGAAGTTTAATATATATCTTAAAATGTTTACGAAATAGTCTTTGAGGTTATCGGTTCGTTGCAAGGTGAGTCCCAACGACCGAAAAATAGCACTTGACGTTATCGGTCCGTTGCAAAAATAGTCTCGCGCGCTGCCTCGTTTATAAAAACTTTTTAGCTTTTTTATAGAAATAGTCCGTCGGGTTTTAGAGTATTTAAGTTAGGTCCTTAGGGTTCTTCTCCTGAAATCATAAAAAGCTCAAGGACCTAACTTAAATACTCTAAAACCTGACGGACTACTTCTAAAAACATGTACAAGTCTTGTATAAAGATGATTTCAGTTCCTAAACCCTCTTTCATTTTGCTACACCTAACGAAGGTCACTCGGGTTCATTTGCAGTCTACAAATCATCAGGTATTTAATCCATTTATTTAATATTAAAAATCATGGGGTTTGCATTAATTGTATATTTTCATCAGTGTATGCAGTTTTTTTTAAATAATTTTTGATATACTTTGTTAAAAAATTGATATGATTAGATTATGAATAAGGATTATTGATTAGTGTAGAATTAATTATGTCAATAAGTAAACATATGTTATCAATTAAAAAATGTTTCAGTTTGTTCTACAGTTTGACTTTATTTATAGTTTTTATAACTGAAACACATGTACTTTACATGTTTGGTTTATTTGTGTTGAAATGGTTTTGATATCCACTTTGATCACTGGATAATATCCAGTTATCAAATTAAAAATGAGGTAAAAGGTGAATGGTTATTGCAGATTATTCGTTAGGATATCCCAAAATCTGAAAATGTGTGGCAACTAGTG
Organism: Tanacetum coccineum; assembly: GCA_026074375.1. NCBI lineage: Eukaryota > Viridiplantae > Streptophyta > Magnoliopsida > Asterales > Asteraceae > Tanacetum > Tanacetum coccineum. Next base: position 10,982 of record BQNB010115601.1, read on the forward strand.
TGCAAAATAAGGCTGCTAGTACGACCACAGTATTGGTATCAAAACTAATTTCTTTTGTGTGAGAAGAATCAGTTGTGATGTTCCCACTTGTAACACACTCAATTACAAGGCGAACCATGTTTCCAAATCTATATATTTCCAAATCTATATAGACCTCCATAATGAAGTATTAGCTGTTTATAAGAAAATGGAGGCTAAAAGATACGAGGTTATGCTTACCTAATTAGTAATTACTACTACTTAAATGTTGGATGGATCCAGTAACACCCTTTCTTGAGTATTTATATTCCACTCATTTTTTGTAATTATATATCGTGATTTAAAATTGACACGTTGCTATCTGGAAACGGAAAAGATATATTAAGCCTTAAGGGCGAAAGGAAAAAACAACAAAGGGCAATGCTCTAAGAGCACAAGGTCTCATAGCGTGGAACCAGCACCATTCTCACGTGTCCAGCCAAATGGCGCCGCCGTTGCCACGTTACCACCCCCCGGCGTGAGTAAAATGGTGCAGCGCCATTTCAGACGCGTGGAAACCCGACCAAACATTCATCACATATGAACCCAGCCTAATGGGCGCACCGGCCGTTGCCAAAAAAAAAAAACGCCAAGCGTTACCAACACACACCCCCGGAACGTGAGTAAATGGCGCAGACGCAATTTCAGAAAAAGCGTCGCGCTTTTTTATTGCCCTTAACCTTTGCAACACCACGAGCTACAATGCAATGCTACTTTCAAATTATTTTATTTTATTACTCAGAGAACTCATAAAAAACAACCATTTTTTCTCACACCTTTACATAATCAGATATTACATTGTATTTGATATATGAAGTAGTTGATGTATGGTGATCTGCACTTAGTATTTGTTGGCTGAATTAAGCTTTAGGATGTTGACCATTTTCATATACTTGGGATCTTTAGAGGCTTGACTATTCCTTAACGGTTAGTTTGTTTCTAGTTAGGAGTGTTACCTGTTTGTAGTAATTTTTTTTCTTTTTTGAAAGGCTAAATAAGATTAAAAGCCTCTGAGAAAGAGGCAAAAGAACAGAGTACAAAAGGAAACATGTTTGTAGTAATTTTTGTTTTGTGTTTTCTCTTCATTAGTCACTCCTTAGCTTAGGCTCTGGTGTTTTTCACGAATGATCTGTCATGTGAAAAAGTTAGCTGCATAATGGGTCAAAAAGGGTTGGGTTGGATCACTATAACCTCTATGTCCATTTTTCTTAATTTTAACTGTAGTTATTTATAATGGATAGAGTGAATCACATAAATCGTCCTTGTGGTTTGCCGAATCCTACATTTTTGGTCCCTGTGGTTTTTTTTCACCGGGTTTAGTCCTTGTGGTTTTGATCCATTGCGGGTTTGGTCCCTTGTGGTTTTGATCCATTGCGGGTTTGGTCCCTTGGTCAAACTAAGAAAATGTTGGTCAAGGGACCAAACCCGCAATGGATCAAAACCACAAGGACCAAACCCGATGAAAAAAAACCACAGGGACCAAAAATGTAGGATCCGGCAAACCACAAGGACGATTTATGTAATTCACTTTAATGGATAATAGGACATGTAAACGTTTTTTCTTTTCTTTTCATTTTGCTATTCTAGTTTTGTAGTTCAGTGTGTCTTAGGCTCTAAATGATCCAATTATCCAAATGAAGTTAGGCTTTGTATATGGGAAGAAATTGGTGTGCACGACTATTGATTTCCATTATTGACATTTGTGTATTGATTTTGTATGCTTATTAGTTATTAGACAGCTCTCTTGTTTCTGCTATTTTTTTATAAAATGCTTCATCTTTTAGTTTTAGTAATAAGTAATATGGAGTGCTAGTTTTCAAGTGCATCTACTACCACATTGGCTATTAGAACTCAAAAGGAAATGAAAAAAGAGAATTTTGCCGGCCAACCCAAATGGCCTGTTCTACCGCGTTTTAGATCCTGTCGCCTTGAGATCTTTTTTAATGCATTTCATGGATAGTTTCACAGTTTTCTTATAATTTATTGGTTCATAGCGTTGTTGATTAGCAGTAACTCTATCCGCTTTTTTTACTTGTTCTTAACAGTGACTAAAAATCCTACTTCGGCTTGAGGCTGGTGAGTCATGTTGAAACGAGTATGTTCAGTGTCATATATGCATGGAGGTGAGAAGACCAAAATCTGTTTGACCGCTATTACCAGACACATTCACGGTGGTCAGGTACATGATGGTTATTATTCTTTTTTATTTTCACTTTGTTAGAAACAATTGGAACTAACGTTTGGAACAACAAAAACTTCAAAATCATCTGAATAACCAGCATGAGGAGCTGCATCTAATAACGGGTCAAGATGGGTATACTTTGTAATGGGTCTGGTTTGATTGATATAAAAGTACACTTCGGTTGAATTTGGACCTGTCATTTTTGCAGCGTTTTATACTCGTTAGAGATAGAATCTAACCCGAGTCGACCTGTTTGTTACTAACGTGTAACGTGGGTGATGAAATTGCCAATCTAATATAACCCAAGTTAGACTTTTAGTAGACATATATAAGAAAGACCAGAAGATAAAAGGAAAAGTAAGGATCTAACAAAGACAAGAGCTTAAAAATAGCAAGAAGGGCTTTTTTAAAAAAATTAAACATATTATTGTTTTTTTGGTGGTGGGGTTGAAAACAAAAAAAGGACTATTAGAAATGTTACAGAAATTTACAAAAACACAAAACAACAACAACCATACATACAAAAATATTACACAAAATTACAAACACAAAAAAATAACACATACCCCCCAAACAAAAACAAAACCAACAAACAGCCCTCATATCTGGACCACGAAGTTTTTTTTATTTTTTGGAGTAGAAAGAAAAGTAACAGTCGCCTTAAGTGCTAGCTAACCCTCGTTCCTTCCAGATGACGAGACGGACAAAAGAAGTCTCCCGTCCATTATACTAATTTTTCAGTCCAAACAACAAAAAAAAACAAAACAGTCTGTCCAATTTAAACTTAACCAAATTACCAAAAGGAAAAGAAGAAGAAGTGGAAGGACTAACCAAAAGGAAAATAGGAAGAGGTTCTAAAAGAGTCGTAAGGAAATGCAGATTAATGTATTATCACTAAAAACAAAGGTTTTAACCCGTAGCTCTAAGATATATAATAGACCTAGCAAAACAAATTATATATTATAACAGTAAACATCACAAAAATACTCAAAACAATCACAAAAAAACAAACAAACAAACAAAATAACAACACCAAAACTTACAACATCTCAACCTTTTATATCTAGATAAACATTGATCTCCATTTTATATCTGGATCTCTATCACTATATAATAACAGACCTCATAACATACTGCCTCCAACACGCACAACACTGCTTCCCCCGACCCCCAACACCACCCTAAGACCTCTCCCAAGGGCTGACCCGGCGCTGGGGAGGGGGGGGGGATGGGTCTGGTTTGATTGATATAAAAGTACACTTCGGTTGAATTTGGACCTGTCATTTTTGCAGCGTTTTATACTCGTTAGAGATAGAATCTAACCCGAGTCGACCTGTTTGTTACTAACGTGGGTGAAATTGCCATATCTAATATACCAGTTAGACTTTAGACATATATAAGGCTTTAATTATTGTTTTGTTGAAACTGAATTACAGCCTCATTCTGGACCAAGAAGTTTTTTTGGAGTAGAAGACTTCCTAGATGACGACAACAGTCGTCCATATACTTACCAAAAGGAAAAGAAGTCTAAGAATCCAAACAAACACATATCATTCAAACAACGTACAATAGCTTACATGGAGCCATTCACACTAGACGTCTTCATCTCAAAGCGGTTTGTTTCGGCCTCTCTTACTCACAGGGTAACAAGTAAGCAAGTTGCAGTTGCCGGAACCAACTCAAAAGATATCAAAGCCGAACTTCAATCTCGGTCAGATATTCCTGCTTGTTTGGCAATCGGAAGGATATTGTCTCAACGTGCCAGAGAAGCTGATGTATACACGGCGTCTTATACACCTAGAGAAAGGGATAAGTTTGAAGGTAAAATTAGAGCAGTTGTTCAGTCACTTATAGATAATGGTATTGACGTCAAAATTTATCTTGATTAGTTGTTAGTTGAAATGATGGTGTACTATGAGTGGAGCTAGCCGAATTAGGGATTTTCGTTTCCAAGTATAAACTAATTTTAATGATGGTGTTACCTGATATTTGGTTATTAGATGTACCATTATCCATTTTACATTATGTATTATTGGTTATTTATGTCTTTAGTGTTGCAGCTATCTCGATAAAGTGCATCATTTGTGAAAACTGTGCACATTTTGAATGGTGCAATTGTATCATCTTCACACATGCAAATTGGCCTGCTCATTCATTAACTCAAGATTATAATATATAATCCTTAGTGAAGATGTCAGCATATTGGTAACGTGATAGTACATGAAGAACACGAACCTGACCCCGAGCAACCATATCACGAACAATATTATATCTAATCACAATGGTTTGGTTTGTTGATGCTAACAAGGTTACTATCAAATAAAAGGCACTAACAATTGTCACAGTAGACAAGATGCAGAATAATGGTGTATAGAAACTCGCGAAAAAGATTACGAGCCCATGCATTTTCACACTTCATTTGAAACGCCTCTGTACTCAGCTTCAGCACTCGATCTAGAGAGAGTTTGTTGCCGTTTGGATGACCATGATATCAAATTATCCCTAAGAAAACACAATAACCAGATGTAGATCGCCTGGTAGTAGCAACCCACCCAATCAACATCAAATAGCAACAAGAGAAACCTGTAGCAGAATACAAGTGGAGTCCAAAGTCCAACGTGCCACGGACATATCGGAGAACTCTCTTGAGAGCTGCAAAATGAGGCTCTCGAGGATCATGCATATGTAGACAAACCTGTACCGCATAAGAGATATCTGGACGAGTAAATGTGAGATACTGCAAACCACTTGCAAGACTACGATACATAGTAGGATCAGAAATAGGATCCCCGTCAGAACCAAGCTTGGATTTCGTGTCAACCGGCGTCCGAGTTGGATTACAGTTAGCCATATGTGCCCTATCCAAAAGCTCCAAAGCATATTTCTTCTGAGAGAGAAATATGCCTTTAGAGTCACGAGTAACAGAAATCCCCAAGAAGTAATTAAGTGCACCCAAATCAGTCATATCAAACTCCTTATGAAGAGAGGAGATAATACGCTGAAGTAAATCCACAGATGATGTCGTTAGTACTATATCATCGACATAAATCAATAAATATGGCAACCATCATAACCATGAATATATAAGAACAAAACGATAGAGAGTATAGCGAGACGATCACACGACCTTGACAGAAACCAACCCGAAGCATAACCTGCAAACCGTTGATACCAGCACGAGTCTTGTTTCAATCCATATAAAGATCTTTGTAATCGGCACACATGATGGGGAAACTCAGCATCTACAAAACCTGATGGTTGATACTATACACTGTCTCGGAAAGGTCGCCGTTTAGAAATGCATTCTTAACATCAAGCTGATGTATAGGCCAATTTCGAGACAAAGCAAGACTTAGAACAGTACGAATGGTAGACGGTTTAACAACCAGACTAAAACTATCACCCTAATCAACACCAAACTGCTCACTACTGCCGTTAGCCGCCAAAATCCTTATACCTGCTCAAAGAACCATCGGCATGATACTTATGCCGAAACTACCACATAGACCGGACCACATTAACATTAGGTGGTCGCGGAACAAGAATCCAAATACTATTTTTAATTAACGCATTATACTTATCGTACATAGCATCTCGCCAGTTAGGATCAAATAACATAACAGATGGAGACTTAGGAAGAGGAGAAATATGGGAAACATGAACTTAAAAACGAGGATTGGGCTTAATTGTGCCGACTTGGACACGTGTGACCATAGGATGAGTTCGGGTTAGGGGGTTATGGGTCGTAGGTTAGGCTGCGAGTGGCGAAACAGTGTTGGTGGTAGTGGGTTGGGCCACATGTGGAGTGGCTTGTTGATAGGTGGTTCGGCAGCGGTTGAAGTGGTTTACGTGCGTAGGACGGGCCGAAGGGGTGGAGTTGGTCGAGTGAGTAGAGTGGGTCGAGGATGGTGTTAAACCGATAGGGGTGTTGGGCTCATTTTGAGTCGGGTGAGTTGTGGGGTTGGGCTCGGTATGAGCCGGGTGTTGTTGTAAATACGGTGTTGGGTTATAAGAGAAGGTGTGGTGTCTAGGAATGTGTATGACGGTGGGTTTAAGGATGTTAATGAGCCATACGGAAATTGAAGTTCATCAAATGTAACATGACGAGAAAGGATGATTTTGTTGGTGGAGAGGTCAAGACATCGATACCCGCGATGATAAGCGGGATATCCTAAAAATATACAAGGAGTGGCATGTGGTGCAAGCTTATGAGGTGAATAGAGGTGTGAGTAACAAAGACAACCAACGATACGTAAACGTGAGTAATCGGGTTGTTTGTTAAATAATTTGGTATATGGTATTTCATTTTGAATGGCGGGTGAGGGAAGAAGATTGAGTAAGTAGACGACCATATGTAAAGCCTCAACCCAAAAGGTTGGTGGAAGGTGAGCTTGGAAAAGAAGGGTGTGAATGACATTATTGATTGTACGTATCATTCGTTCCGACTTCCCATTCTGTTGTGAGGTTTTAGGGCAAGAAAACCTAATTTGAATGCCATTTTGACCAAACAAATTAAGAAGGTTGATGTTATCAAACTCACCACCATGGTCACACTGAAAAGCCATAATGTCACACTTAAATTGATTATTTACGTACGAACGAAAAATGTAAGAATTTTTAAAACACTTCAGATTTATTACGTAACGGGTAAATCCACAAATAATGAGAATAATGATCAAGAAATAATCGTCTAACAGTATTTAGTAGCGTCCATCTTTTACATATATAAAATCATGTAATTTGAGGTTGTAAACAGAAGGCTTATTTAGTAGCACTTGGTCTTAAATGAGTCGAGACAACAAACTCGTTAAACGTGCCAAGTTAGAGCTCATCCTTTGAACACAATCAACTAAATGATCTAATTTAGTGTTAAAATACATGAACCCGTTAACATGCCGACCTGAACAAGTCAAAAACAAATTAACTATGTACTTTGTTTTTGTATTTTAGATCTTGAATCTATTTTTGCCTGATTAATTGAATCCCACCTTACTAAGGGTGCAATTAAAGTAAGTTGCTTTTAGAAGGTCGAGCTCGTCAAGGCTACTAAAACTCGATCTTGAAACTCATCTCGAACTAGTTCGAGCTCAATCAAGTCTACATTTGAAGCTCAACTCAACTTGCTTCGTATACATATAACTTTATACATAAAATCATATAAATATTACTTAACGTGAAACCATCAGGATGCTTAAAATGTGACTAATTTTATGCCTAAATCTGCGTGACAACATTTTATTAGTTTGTGAAAAAAAGAAATCCTTAAATACAGCTAATTGTGTGACAATTTTATAGATCAAACTAGACACATTATTACACCTCCAAATCGTTTCTTTTACTTTGTATCACAATAATAATTTAGTATCTACTACATCAGTACGAAATGATAAAAAAGTAAAATTCAACCTAAGTCTAATGAGACTTGCGAGCCTCACGAGCCCCACAAGCCAAGTATTTTAGATCTCAAACTCTACCTGAAATCCTACTCGAGTACCTGACAAGGTGCTTGTGGGAGGGGTGTGCCACGACGAAACAAGGGACTGAAAGACCGCTTTGCATTAGATGCCTTTTACCCTCCTTACAATGATGACTATGTTATAGTCATTGTGGTCATCAATACGACATGTCTTTAATAGAACCGATCCAATGGTATGGAGGTTTTACCCTCCTAGGCAAGGTCTCATGTTCGAGTCTTGTCTAGGGCGATAAGGGTTTCCTCCCGCGTGTGTAAATGGAAGGGTGCCATTGCCTTCTGGGCTGGACCCAACCTGGTTGTGTGGGCTCGCTACGCCTTCTGGGCTAGGGGCCATGTAGCCACAAATTGCCGTTCCAAAAAAAAATTAAAAAAAATCTTATCATGTGAACGTTGGACCCTTTCTATCTCATGATCGAGCTCAACTCGAATAAAGTAACTCACTAAGTGTCTCGTCTCATTTACACCTCGAACCAATTTGGCCTCAGTTTACATAGGGAGTGTTTGTTTTGGCTTATATAGTCGGCTTATGGCTTATTTAGTCTTGAGCTTATATTTCTTTTCTTTTAATGAACTTTTGAGCTTATATTTCATGTTCTCACTTGTTCTCATATTTCATAAACTCGGACATACTACGGGGGTGTTTGGCTAAGCTTATATGATGGACTTATGAGCTTATTAGCTTATATGTGTCAAATAAGCCTAAATTAAATGTTTGACTAAGCTTATATGAGTGGGCTTATGAGCTTATATAAGGGGGTTTTGATAAGCCACAAAAGTGTGGCTTTTTTAAGTGAGGTTGGGCTTATATAACATGTTGCATTATAAATTACAAAATTACCCTCAATTACACTTAATCTAAAAATTAATGTTTTTCAACTCATGTCTCGTATAGTCACTTATCACTTTAAACTAAACCAAACATTTGAAGTTATCAACGTATTAAATATAAGCTAATCCAAACACTCAATATAAGCTTATGAGCTTACGATATATAAGCCATAAACAACTTATATAATATAAGCATAAGCCCAACTCATAAGCTTAGCGAAACACCCGGTTATAAACTTTTGGGCTAATGAAAATGGGCCAAAAAGCAGGCTAGTGATGAAAAGGCCGGGGGAACTATCAAACCATAAACCACCCACCTTCATCTCCATCTACACACACACACACACATATAAACTGAATTCAACAACCAGTGTGTGTTTTTTTTGTAAGATCTGTTATTCACACTGGTAGCTCCACACTCACTAACAATGGTGCTTCAACACCATAACAACAACAACTACTTCATCTTCTTCATCATCCTCATCATCTCAACCGTACACGTGTCCACACTCGTATCAGCTGATTCGATCCACGGTTGCGGTGGTTTCGTTGAGGTCTGGTTAACTTACATTTACTAAAAAAAGTTTATTATTTCGAATTATATATTCAAGTGTGTGGTTGTTGACCTTTTGTAGTCGAGCTCATCGTTGATCAAGTCAAGGAAAGCGACCGATTCGAAATTCGATTACTCCGATATTTCGGTATAACTTTTGCTTTTTATTAAGTTTGTTGATGATATGTAAGTAGCTGTAAATTGCGGTTGATGTTGTGTTATGTAATTGAGGTGTGATATGAATAATCAGACATGTTAAACATGTAGATTTTTTAATTAATTGACTAAATCTGCCATTGTTTCGTATAATGATGTTTAGTTGTTTGGTTAGCGTTATGGTAAACGCGGATTGAAAGATATTTTGATTATTATGCTTAATAAGTTTGAAATAAGGAACTGCTTATTTCATTCTAAAATAAGCCAATAGGTGGTTGTTTTTAATTTTTTTTTTCAACACTCGAAGCTGTTAATACATGTTTAGAGAACTCATTAAGCTGCTTATAAAAGTAATCCCGTACACTTTCTTTCTACCGTATGCCAGTTTAATGTAAAAATTATTTAAATCTCTCCCGAGTTTCAGATGTATCTTATTTACGATATTGTAGGTTGAGCTGCGTACATTGGATGGATTGGTGAAGGATAGAACACAATGTGCTCCGAATGGGTACTACTTCATGCCGGTTTATGATAAGGTACATTGCTATATACTATTCACGTACTCACTCACCAATTGTTTCCTCGTTTCGTAGTTTAAATCATCTACTTATCCTGTATTTTACTTTTGGATTGTTATATATTGTGGTTATGGGTGTATTCGAATCAAGTTGAGCATGAGGTTGCTTTACTCAAAGGCTATGCAGTTATCTCGGTCTGATTTCAAATATCGTTCAAGGACCGAGATTTGAAATATCGGTTATCGCGGTGAGATATCGGTTTTTATATTATCTAGAATATTAAATATATATATTAAAATCATAAAAGATTAAACATAAAACATAGCATAAAAGTGTCAAACGTAATTGTTTTAAGTAGGTTTTAAAAAGAAGTGGGCTGCCAAAAAGAAGTGGGCTGCCAAAACACTATGTGGGCTGCCAGAAAAAAGAAAAAATAAAAGTAAAAAAAAAAGAGTCAAAAACGAGATTTTCTTTATCAAAACGAGATCCGATATCAAAATCTCGGCAAAATCTCGTCTAATATCGCCGAGAATATCGGTTCCGATATTTACCACCGAGATTTGGAGCCGAGATTTTTTCTAGCTCTGAGATCCGAGATATCGCCGAGATTAACTGCATAGCTAACCATGCAAGTCTTTTGACCAGATAATACAATAATAAAGCAACGTGTTACTCCTTAAATCATTGCACAAGGAACAACAATCAAATTGTACACATTACGTACTCAAGTAAATAATAATGCTAGAAAGTATAATTGCAAGTCTTATAACAAAATAATTTGACACCTCTGCCACAACAAAATTACTAAATCTAGAA
>BQNB010115602.1:0-21528 GCA_026074375.1 Tanacetum coccineum
TGGTTGGAAAAACGTTTGCTCCTCATATAGTTGTGGTGGACTAGGAATCGGCAATCTACATGCGGTTAACTTAGCTATGTATACCAAATGGTAGTGGAGATTTCACACGGAGAAAAACACACTTTGGAAAGACATAATCACTTCTATTCATGGCTCAATAGGAGGGTATGGTTCCATACCCACTAGCTTGGCTCCTTTGAGCCCATGGAAAACAATTATTTGTCTGACAAGGAGTGTGACACTCCGAAAATTTATAGGTCAATATTTTACCAAATTACGTGCATTAATTTGACTTTTATAAGTTACGTGCTTGACGTGACCTTAAACCGGGAAGTTGTCCCGCGTAAAACTGAGGAACGTAATCGGATGCGTACCAGCTTTCAACTTAACGTAGTCTTTGGATGACTATCACATTTATACTTAACGAGTATATATCTAAACTTTTATATTCTTATTTCTGAAAGTCACGCGTTTTGACTTTTACGGGTATTGTGAATATTACTAGAAATAAATCCTTGAGCAAGCATAATTATCTTAAACTTTCTAAATAAATATCTAGTGGAAAGAATCAAGTTTTGGCAATTTTGTCCCCCCTTATCTCTCCCTAGGCGGGTCCCCCCCAGCCCCCACCCCTCCCCCCCCCCCCACTCCCCCCTTATGCCAACACCCTTCCTACCTTTTTAGCTTCATGGTCTCACCTTCTTTAGTACATATATTCCTAGGATTTAATATGGGATAGGTCTTTAGGTTCAAACCAAATGCATGAACCTAGACCTTATTTGTTCATTCACCTCATTATTTTTCTCTTATATTTCTTCTCTCTAAAAACACACATTCAAAAGTTTTCTCCTCTCTTCCTTTCTTTCTTGTGCTCGTCGCACCACAAACACTACCCAACATTGGTGTTTTTGCTTCTTGGTTCAAGTTTTAATGATAATTCATTGATCGGGGTTCATTTCAAAGATTGTTTGGGTTATTATTTTGTTGATTCGAGCTAAAGAATTGTGTTTTTCTTCACCATCTTTCTCCAACGTGTAAGTATCATCGTCATCTTCGTTTGTATAACTTTTTATACTATTTGTTCATTTCCTCTATCTTTCTTTATCAAAAATAATATCATCCGTGTCTGTAACCACTTTTCGTAACAAAAATGTCAAAATAAACATGCTTGTACTATTTATTTTCAAGTTCAAAACTTTCATTTATTTTCTTGCGTTTTATTGGGTAAAGGGTTACCCCGATAAATATTAAGTGATAAAAGTGACGTTTGGTAAATAAGAAGATGGCATTAGGTTAGTTTTGAGATGATTTTTGTTGGTTGAGTTAGTAGTGAATAGAGATACGTTAGACTAGGCCCTTGGGGAAGTTTTGATTTTCGAATAAGTTTTCGAATAAATATGTTGTTATTCCAAAAATATTTCGTTGGGTTTTAGGTGCCTTTATAAATATCTTTGGCATGTTAAAAACTCAATTATTATTGTTGTATTTGTTCTCAAGCGATTTTGATATAAAGAACGCGAAAAACGGACTTATAACAAAGAAGTTATAGCTGATTTAAGTTTGACGAAAAACAAAGTATTTGACATATTTTAACATGTTTGCGGACATTATGTCCAGTCTTTAAAACGAGGTTTTGACCACTTTCGGGTCCGAATCGGCTAAAGTGTATAAAAGAAAACTTGTCCGGAATGATTTTTCACTAAAATAAGCGACTTTTCTCGAGTCATGAAAGTTTATAACGTAGGATTTACGCTCGGTCAAAGTCGGTCAATTTTTGAAACTTTTCAAAATAAGTATGAGCTGATTGGAATTATAAATTGGGTTTTCGAGCGTTTTCGGATCTGTTTGAGCTATAAAAACCTTAGCGATTAATAGTGTATCAATAATATAATATTAAGACGCGTTAGAAACGATATTGCGTAAGTGATAGGAGTTTTTCTAAAAATAGAAGGTTTATATTTGACGTAAAGTATCTATTAGCGAAATAAAAATGGAAACTAGACGTTTAAGGTTACTAAGTGCGTTTAGATATAAAATGGACTTAGCGGATATTATTAGACGACATTAATGTTCGGGATTTCTTAACTTTCTAAAATAGTAACTTTCTAAAAATAGTAACTTTCGGTTAAAGCATCGAAACTAACTAAAAACCTAATATTCTTACTAAGTCACGTTTTGATTAATTAAACTAAGTCACAAACACATACGGATGATATTGCCTTTCATGAACGTCTTATGCAATGTTTCGTTATATTCTTCTTGCTCCTAAAGCGTGTCTTTTAATTAGGTTGCGGTTAGGATCGTTTGGCTACTTTCTCATTTCGTTGAATTACTTTCACTTATCAATTGCTTAAGGTGAGTTTATAGCCCCCCTTTTATACGCATTTACGTACTTTACAAATTCTCGGGGGTGAGAAACATTGCTTTTTTTAACTTTGGACACAAGTACATTACCATCCTTTACTTGTTTGCGGATTTTTCCTAAGTACCTTTAGCTCACTATTGCCACTATCATGAACCGTTAATTACCGTAAGCGTGAGTGCTATTAATAGATCTATTAGGACTGATAATCCTCGTCCGGGTTTTGGTGATTCTTACCTATATTGGGTACACGCATAGTACCGATCAAATGGATGTATAACATGTCGAATTTCTAGGTATTTTGAGTTAGGTTCCTACTTGGCAACCTTACTTGGCATTTAACCACTACTTAACATCAGCTTCGGTGTCATGATCTTAGCGCAACGTAAACACTATTTCTATGATGTTGTATATGTTATAATGATCATACTTTGAAACTTTATAAATCTTGTGGCCCATACTTATACTTTACATAAACCTATGAGCTCACCAACTTTATGTTGACATTTTAAGCATGTTTTTCTCAGGTGCTTAGCTATTGGAAATCTTTGATGTGATACTTGGTGTCTGCATTCATATGGCATTAGTTTCAATAACTTTCTATCATTTGATACTCGTTGTCTTACAAACAATTTTTGCTTCCGCTATGTTTAAATTTGTCAAATCATTCTAAAACTTTTAAATTTTAATTAAAGCAACGAGTTACGATTTTAAAACGTCCATATAGTGGTCGTTCTTTGTACCTTGCATTTGAGATATGTATGACATCACGCCCCTAAATTACCTTTCTGTTGGGATCCATTTTAGGGGTGTGACAAGGAGCTTTCTTGTGCCAACATCTCACTGGAATCGATATTTATAAGACAAGTCATGGACGGTTCTCTTTTTAGCTTCTGGTTGGATAAGTGGATTGGTGAAGTGACTCATAAAACCATGTTTCTTATATTATTCTCTTTGGAACTACATAAACAATGTACCATTCGTGATATTTTTAGCTCTAATAATGGGTCACAACAATTTAATTTCAACGGGAGGAGGCCTATAAGGAATGGACTAGAAGCTACACAATTAAATGGTCTTTTGGATTTGTTAAGTAACTTTGTTATTATAGACACTCCAGACCACTGGGCATGCTCCTGCATCAGTTCAAAAACCTATACAATAGATCTAATGAGGACACAACTTAAACATTCACTTCTTTCATCGAACGGTGAAGCAATAAGGTGGAATAGAGATCTTCCTATTAAGATTAACATTCATTCTTGGAGACTATACTTAGATCGAATGCCAAACCGGTTTAATTTAGATAAACGCGGGATTGATCTTCATTCAACTAGATGTCCGGTATGTGATGGTGCTATTGAAATCTCCAAACATTTATGGTTGAATGTCCTATCGATGCTCACATCTGGGACTCGATCACGGGCTGGTAGTCTAACCCTTGCCTTTTTCTGAGATTTTGAATGTTCTAATTTAGTCCTTTGACTATTTGACTTTTGTCAGTTCCGTTAGAACAAGTACCGTGTTGACGGTGGTGAATCAATGTGATTGTGAGTATTTGATGTTTATGTTGCTTGTGATAATCCTTTTTAGAAGATTTTACCTATGTTGAGTATGTTCCGGGAGGTTCGTCCCGTAAATAGTTTGAAATGCCGAAAAACGAGTCCCGACACATTCGTTAATGTTCAAAACGAATTTGAGGAAGTTTAACTATGAAATATGTCGTGTAAATAATCGAGATTCATGGAAAAGTATTTTTAAGTTTAATAAAAATACTAAGAAACTTCGAGTAACATTTTAAAGTCAAGAATGTTAAGCTTTTAGGAAAACCGACACAAAAAGAAGCACCTGGGACCCCCTTGGATTCCAACCGGACATCAAACCCCACAAGGGACAAGGATGGCTAATTTTTAGGTTTTGTAACCAACCTCCTAATACATATGTTTTGTCTAGGTTCATTTTATAATTTGTGTATGATTTTGAAATCACTCTTTTCTCTCTTTTGCTCTCTCTAGCTCGTCCGACCCTAACACACGCACGCACACTTAAAATTTTTGCAAATTGATCAAGAACATGAAGACATAGAAGTTTTGGGTTGATTCTAGTATTCAGGTTATCATTTAAACAACGTTTGAGTTGTTGGATCGTGTCTTAACTCGCTTTCAAAACCCTCTTTGTAAGTCTTCTAAATTTTAATTTAACTTGTACTTTTGAATGTCTAATGATGCATAGAAGCTAGTTGTACGGTACGTTTTCTAAAAATTTAACACGGAAAATTTGCGGAAACCAATTTAGGGTGCGTTTAGGGTTCGAACTAGGGAAATAAAATGTGTTAATAATAAGAAACGCTAGCTAAACAATGATCCGGAGGTCGGGGAGGATGAAACAAATAAGTAGTCATATTATTATTTAAAGAGAGAAAGGAAAGATGTGTATGTTTTCTAGAGAGAGAAACAACACAAACTTATGAAACAAAATGAATCCTCACCCCTCCATGGAAGTATAGAGGGGGTATATATAGGTCAAGATAAGGGAAATTATTCCAACTTAACAATTCTAGTCCCTGCGGGACTTGCCTAATGATAACTAGTGTAATTCCGTATAAGTCAACAGATTTTAAGGCTAACAATCTTCCCCCAATATGTGGACATACAGAATTACTTACAATGTTCCTATCAAGTACAATTACAACAAAATAAAGTCTTCCAAAGCTGAAGATGTCTTCTGAGTTCTCTTGGTCATGAAACTTGTACTACAGCTTGGATCTTCATTGTTTTACTTGTTCTGGAACCATTGTAGTATGCATGAGTTGGATTAACTTCCCCCCCCCCCCCAATCCATGCAGCATGTATTGAAAAGATTTCTTCATAGAATCCTTTTTGGCGAAGTTTCTAAATCAGCTTCCCCCAAACCAACATCCTTATCTTGAGCAGATTCTAAAACTTTGATGTAGCTTCAACCATCTTCTATATGTCATTGACGTGCACATCAGAATTTTGTAGAAGAAAAACCACACCAAATACTACTGCTACTTGTCATTGGGTCTTGTGAATATTCGTTCAGGGGTACATGCGAGAAACCAACAACAATTCTTCTCACGTATGCAGTATACTTCATAAACCATACTAAGTAAAGTAGTATACACTACTTCCTACTGGAAGTTGACATGGTAACATCAAAGTCAACTAAATCTCGGATGTACACATTTTCCCCCATGATGGTTTTAAACTCTCAGAAGCATCATTGTTGTGTACGCACATATACTCGAGAAGTTCTTGACTTAAGCACAAATCTTGAGATCCAAACGAACCATTACCCTCTTGACTTCAGAAATCAGAGTAGGAGATAAAGCAAGAATCAAGAAAACTTGGTATAATCAAGGTCTTGTATATGAATGTCTGATGTGCTGTCGCTGTATGGTATATTTAAGATGATTCAAGTTTTAAATTTATATTTTGCCGACTAAACCAAAAACAACACTTTAACGGGCAGTGTACCCGATCGGTAATAGTTTCGTGGTAAGTATGGTGTCGAACACTTGAAGCGAAGTTAAATCTATCAATTTAATTAATATCTTGGTTATCTAATCTATGTTAATTCTATTCTATTCTAAACCTATGTTAAATCTATGTCAGTCTAAATCCTAATTCTAACGGGAAAGGGGGGGTTTTCAGCCTAAGAGACTGACACGGTTTGGTTTGTGACTACAATCAATTCAAGGCACTTTAACCCATACGAGCTAATTAACAAAAGATAAAAGAGCGATCGAACCTTATATAAGAAAACTGTATTAACCATTATTAATCTAATTAGAAAGTTGGTTTGTTTATTAAGTGTAATGATTTCTTCTCTCGGGGTGGCATATCATTCTTAAGACTTAGGCGTTACATCATCCTAAGACCTAGACACAATAATTCTGTCACAATTAAAGCGTCCGTATAAAGCATCCTTATTTGCTGATTATAATTTATCCTAGGGATTAAAGCAATGGCGATCTTGTTAAACCTTAGCTCATAGAGACTTTACCTATTTACCGCTTAATGGCTATTTATACACTAGTAGTCCACTTGTCCAACTATCCAATGGAATTAGAATGTTACTTGTTGAATTATCTAGGTCACCTGCTAGTCAACACGATCAATAAACCATTGGCAATATCCAATTAACTAGTTAAGCCCGTAGCGTATCTTAGACACAGACTTAGAACGGCAATATTTGTGTAACTATGATTCTAGATGTATAGATTACTATATGGAGAGCTATCCCGGACTCTAGATCTGCTTGGTCCACTTCACTAGATCCAGTTGAATGATAGGTCGGATACAAAAGCACGTAAACAAGTATAAATTGATAAACATAAACAAGCACTCAACAATAAATTAATAAATTGAGATAAACAAATACTAAACATTTAGATCTTCATAATAATGGCTAATACTCAAAGGTATTAGCCTTCAAATGTCATAATAAATACAAGAGCAATTATTTAGCCAAGGTAAACTAACCGAGTTAACGAATGATACCAAAAACTGAACGATTACTAAAGTATACGGAATTACACATTGTCTCTTATGGAATTGAATACGTTGCTCGACCTCTTCTGCTCTTTTTCTCCTCTGAAAATTGACTTTTGTGGTTTAGGTATCGAGAATATGATTTAGCACACTTAAAACTCGTTTTTGAGTTTTCTATTTATAAGGTCTGGAAGTCGGTTGGATACGGCGTATCCAAGTGTTGGATACGGCGTATTGGGGATTTCTTGGAGTAGGGACTACGCTTGATATCTTCCAAAATATTATATTGATTCCATATCTTGAATACGGCGAATTAATTCTCTCTGGATACGACGTATTGATCTTTATTCCATTGTGTTCTTTGGTGAGTGCAGGCACGGATACGCCGTATCTTCCTTGATGGATACGGCGTATTGGTCTTTAGAATAGTAATCTTCAAAATATCTTCATTTAAGCTCCAAAATGTGCGCCTTTTGCTAACTTTCACCAATTACTCCAAAATTACTGTAATTCTTAAATATAAACGATTAAGTAACAATTCTTTGCAATAACTATACAAAATGGATTAATAAAATGGGATAAATGGTGCTATAAAATAGATGTTATTTGATGTCATAAAATATCCCCCCACTTGAATCCTACTTGTCCTCAAGTAGACTTTAGAAGTTTATAAAAATGTATCCCTAAGGATATTTTCTGTTAAAGCACTTTTTTGATCTATTACAAGTACACAACCAAACACCTCACGAAATAGGAAGATGAAAACACTCAAATCACTCAACTAATCTATGTGGTAACATGTAACTAATTCGCTCAATTGCTCGGTCGTGACGAGTATTCTATCATAAACTTGGCAAGGATACACATCTCCACCTCTAAAGCTAAGGAGTAACAAGTTTATAAAGGTAAATATGGGTTTTTGTATGGAAAGGCTTACGGTTGATCATTCTACAATCTTTCACCAGAAGTACCACTCCAACAAGGCAGCTAAAGCACACATACACACCCGAAATGCCGGGATAGACATGTGTGTTCGATCACATCCCCATTCGAATTTAACCAACGGTTAGGATAAAGAATGATATAGGGTAGGAACCTTCTAACTTTCACCAAAATTCGTAAACCAACGAGGTACAAGACATGCATACATGGCCGTAACGACGGAATAGACATGCATGTTCGTATGAATCCTCATTCGCGTAAAACCAGCGGCTAATCATCAGGTGAGAGGGAAGTAAATTGTTGTTAAATAAAAATCAAGAAACAAATAGATTAAGACTTAAGATACAAGTTGCTAGACACTTATTTCCCGACCGTTACCATGATAAAGACACAACTATTTACAACGTCTTGATCATCGATCAAAAACAACAACCTAAGTTGGCGTTCCTGTAACGGTCAACTTCCCAATCTTCCCAAAACTTTACATACTCTACAAGGCAAGTGGCGATATCTTCCACTTTGTACAATACTCTACATCGTTGATTTTTTTAGACGTATCAACGAATAATCGATCCTTCGTGTAATTCCTTCGGTAATTCCTTTGCGAAATGATTATCTTCAAACTTTCTTTCTCTTTTGTATTTTTCTCATTTTTTGATTTTTTTAATACCTATACTTCAAATCTCGGTGTAGTTTCACCATCTTCACGATCATAATAATTCCGGATAATTTCTTCGATAGTTCCTTCGTCTTCGGATTCACCAATAATTGTGACGGTAGTAAAATCACATGAGTTTTGACTACTAATATACATTCCCATTTGCAATGTGCAAATTTCCAACCGCACCAAAGATAGAAAATGACACAAGACTCGGGAAATACAAACTTTACACTTTAAGCAACTAGCAACTGTAAATTAAACTTAATCTAACAGGGTAGGTTAAGGTGTAAGGGTGTAACAAAACAAATAGTTGGTGTAATTCCTAAAGGATTGGCTCTACGGGTTTTTCTAATGGATCTTCACTCTAAAGATGAGAGTGGAAAAGGGTTTAAACAGGAGGTTAACTAACCGGTGTAGTTAGTTAATAAGCAACATGTAAAGGCGATTTGGGTGTAATCCTAAAATTTACCAATTTAAACAAGTTACTCCATTAAATCCATAATACTCATTATTGTGGTCTCGAATAGATATACCAAGCCAAGTTTTAAAGTCTACAACATCACCGGCACACTCATATTTTGTGGAATTTGGGTAAACATTTAGAAACAGAAAGGCTAAATCCTTACAATATCTAATAAGGGTTATTGTGTGCGGGTTATGTAACATGTAATTTCACAAAAGTATACTTGAAAAAATTGTAAATTTGAGCATAATTTAAGCATTTTAGTGTGAAAATAGGACAAGTAAACATTCTAGAAGGCTCAACAAATGCAAACAGAAGAACAAGAACAGTTGAGTATTGAAGAAAAGTCATAATTATTTGTAGAACTCTTGGAAAAGAGAAAGAAACACTTTGCAGCATTAAGAGCTCAAGAGAAAAAGAGCAAGCCACCAACTAAGGCACAAAAGAGAAATACAATGTCTACCTATTTAAAGAACATGGCTAGATACAAACACAATCAGCTGAAGAGCAAAAGTTATGATGAGATCCAGGAAATGTTTGATAAAGAGATGAAAAGGGTAAACACTTTTGTTGATATGAATACAGAGTTGGTGGAAGGCAGTAAGACAAAAGCAGAAGGTAGTTCTAAAAGATCAGGTGATGAATTAGAACAGGAAAAGGCTAAGAAGCAAAAGGGTGATGATGATTAAGAGGAGGCAAAGATGAAAAGGCATATTGAGATAGTTAAAGATGATGAGGTAGCAATTGATGCTATACCTCTAGCTACTAAGCCTCTAGTGATTGTTGACTACAAGATTGATAAAGATGGAAGGATGGGATACTTTAAATTGATAAGGGTTGATGGAAGCTTAAAAAGGTATGCATCAATGATAAAGATGCTTCAGGGTATTGATAGAGAAGACTTGGAGACCCTCTGGAAGTTGTTAAAGCTAAACATGAGAATACAAGGCCAGAGGATGACTATAAAAGAGTGTTATGGGGAGATGTGAAAGTAATGTTTGAACCTGACATAAAGAGTGAAGTATGGAGGAGTCTACAAGGATACAAAGTGACTGTTTAGAAGTTGTTTGATAACTGTGGAGTGCACTTTGTAAGGTTTAGAAATCTACATGTCTTTATGTTAGTTAAGAAGAGATATCCCCTCACACAAATAACAATCACAAATATGCTCAACAAGAAACTTCAAGCTGATCATTGGAATGAGATGTGCTATCAACTACTCAAGCTCATGACAAAGCAGGAAAAGGGTCAATAAAATTTTGAATGCATCCTCCTTATAGTGATGAAGACTTTTTAATGAAGAAACTTGAAGATTCAGAAGATGAACATCAAGTTTTGGGGAGGATTGTTGGGTTTAAAAGACTTTAAAATGATTCTTAGAGTTGCTATTGCTCAGGTATATATTAGTGCTATCAAGCATAACTTAGTGCTACTTGTAATACTAATGAAAAGTATGCTAAGTAGTTAGTACTGGTAGTATAAAAGTTACTACTGCTTGTTACTACTGTTAGTATAATTAGAACTGTTAGTATAAAGTTACTACTGCTAGTAGAAGTTAAGACTGCTCAGAGATGAAGACTGAAAATATACTAAGTAGTTACTACTGCTAGTACAAAAGTTAGTACTGCTAGTATATGTTAGTACTGCTAGAATAAATTTCTAAGTAGTTAATGCTGCTTGTGCTCAGTTAGTGTTGCTAGTTCAAAAGTTAATACTGCTGGTTTAAACTGCTGAAAGATTACAACTGCTTAGAAAAGTTTCTACTGTCAGATGGATAAAGACAAGAGAAAGGATTGGAGAACAAGAATACTTACGAAGATAAGTATTGAGTTATTTTTGTAAAAGATATGTATAAGTTATTTGATTAAAAGATTATGATAACCTAGGAAAGTATTGTAAGCCTTGTAGGACTCCTTGGTGTATAAAAGGAGGTCCTAGGATATAGAATTCAATGTACCAAAATGAGTCATTGTCATAGCTTCAAGGTTGTAAACCCTAGCACTTTCAAAGAGTGTTCGTATTAATATATTGAAGCTTATTATTTTGGTTGTATTTCTGTGTCTCAAACATACTTTTTTCTTTATTCTTCTTAGTGGTATAAACTAGATTCTGCATAGTTCATATCATACACTCAAAGTTTCAGTCTTAGTACCTTTAGATTTATCCAAGGATACTAAACCTTACATCAAGATAAGGAGTTTAAGATCTGTTTATTGGATCAATAGTGCCTATCTTTGTTGGAACTTTTTCTGTGATGACAGATTTTGCAGTTTTAGAAAATATGAATGCTTATCGTGATGAAGGAATGGGCGATGTTATTTTTGGCGAACCGTTCTTAAGAGAAGCTGATATTAAAGCAAAACGGATCAAAGGAATGATTACCCTTTACAAAGGTGATGATGAAGTAACTTACCAAATGGTGGGATTACATCCAAGTTTTAAACACCACACTAATGAGTAATGCAATAAGATCCCACCATTACTAAAGGTAAATGAGAAGGATGTGATTAACGGAGACACGCATGCATACCAAAAGCTTAAAGGATTCTACAAAGGAGTGTTAAATCTAGGACCCGATTACATTCAAAATGTGAAGACAGAAGAATGGCTCACACGCGGCACATCAGCGTGCATGAGTTAGAATAAAAAGGAAGCTGAAGAAGAAGTCTAACTTAAAGACTTCGCTGTAAACAAAAGTGCTTACCGGGAGACAACCTGAAATGTTATTTAATTTTGTTATCGAGTCTGTCTTCCCAGACTTCAATACGGCGTATCCATTCCACCCCATATGGCGTATTAAATGTCTGGACATTATAAGTCTTTACTTTTTATGCACTTTAAAAACATTATTGTCAGTTCTGCGAATACGCCGTATTCATTAACTTGATACGCCGTATCCATAGACTGACCCTTATTTAGTTTGTTTTAGTTTAATTTAAATTAACCATAGGTACCAAGATAGGAATGCACCTGTTTTTCCTATATTTTACGCAGGACATCGTGAAGGAAATATCGACGAATATTGGTGGAGAATTTACGAATTTAAAAATCTTGAAGTGTTGGAGTCTTGAAACCTCAAGACGGCTGTTTAACACAAAATCTTGCTCATAAACACAAATTAGAGAATCTATCGAGCAAAAATCAGGGGAGTTTCTCGTTCTAATTCTTTTTAAATTCTCGTATTTAATGTTTTATATATACAACGAGGACGTTGTATAATTCAAGTGGGGGGATGGGAATTAGAATGATCACTTGTCCTATTTTTCACAATAATTAGCTTAAATTATGCTCAAACTTAAAAAAATTTCAAGCATACTTTTGTAAAATTACTTGTTACATAACCTGCACACAATAACCCTTGTTAGATATTATAAGGATTTAACATTTCTGTTTCCAAATGTTTACCCAAATTCCATAAAATATGAGTGTGTCGGTGATGTTGTAGACTTTAGAACTTGGCTTGGTATATCTATTCGAGACCACAATAATGAGTATTATGGATTTAATTGGAGTAACTTATTTAAATTGGTAAATATTAGGATACAACGCCAAACGCCCTTTACATGTTGTTTTTATACTAAATACACCGGTTAGTTAACTCCCGTTAAAAAACCCTTCCACTTCCTCTTTAGAGTGATGATCCCTAGAAAACCTGTATGAGCCAATCTTTTGGAATTTACGCAACTATTGGTTTCGTTACACACTTACACCTTAACTACTTGTTAGATTCATAGTAAAAAAAAAGTTTAATTTACAAGGTTGCTAGTTGCTTAAAGTGTAAAGTTTGTATTTCCCGAGTCTTGTGTCATTTTCTATCTTTGGTGCGGTTGGAAATTTGCACATTGCAAATGAGAATGTATATTAGTAGTCAAAGCTCATGTGATTTTACTACCGTCACAATTATTGGTGAAACCGAAGAACGAAGAAATTACCGAAGGAATTATCCGACAAAATAATTATGAAGTGAGATGTGGTGAAATACCACCGAGATTTGAAGAATAGTTAGCAAAAATGGAAAATGAAAAAAATACAAAAAAAGAAGAAAGTTTGAAGATAATCGTTTCGCAAAAAGCATTACCGAAGGAATTATACGAAGGATCGATTATTCGTTGATACGTCTAAAAATCAACGATGTAGAGTATTGTACAAAGTGGAAGATATCGCCACTTGCCTTGTAAAGTATGTAAAGTTTTAGGATGATTGGGATGTTGATCGTTATGGGAACACCAACTTAGGTTATTATTTTGATCTATGATCAAGACGTTGTAAATAGTTGTGTCTTTATCATAATAACGGTCGGGAAATAAGTGTCTAGCAACTTGTACTTTAGGCTTAATCTATTTGTTTCTTGATTTTTATTTAACAAACAATTTAATTTCATCTCACCTAATGATAGGCCGCTGGGTTTACGCGTATGAGGATGTGATCGGCATGTTGGTCTATTCCGTCGTTACGGCCATGTATGCATGTCTCAGCTTGCCTCGTTGGTTTACAACTTTGGTGAAGGTTAGAAGGTTCTACCATATATCATTCTTCAATCCTAACCGTTGTTAAATTCGAATGTGGATGTGATCGTAACACACATGTCTATCACGGCGTGCTGGGTGTGTTTGTGTGCTTAGTGCCTTGTTGAGTGGTACTTCTGGTGAAAGATTGTTGAAGATCAAACCATACTCTTCCATACAAAAACCTTATATTTAACTTTACTTAACTTGTTTTTCCTTAGATTTAGTGGTGGAGATGTGTATCCTTGCCAAGCTTATGATAGAATACTCGTCACGACCGAGCAATTAAGCGAATTAGTTGCATGTTACGAATATATTAGTTGAGTGATTTGGTTTGATTTATCTCTCCTATTCGTGAGGTGTTTGGTTGTGTACTTGTATAGATCGATTAAGTGCTTTAACGGAAATTATCCTAAGGGATAAATTTTTATAAACTTCTAAAGGTACTGGAGGACAAGTAGGATTACGTGGGGGGATATTTGGATGCATCAAATAACGTCTTTTTTTATAGCATAATTTTTCTCATATTATTAAACCCATTTTGTATAGTTATTGAAAAAAAACTGTTACTTAATCGGTTTTTATTTGAGAATTGCATAATTATAGAGTAATGGTGAAACTTAGCAAATAGGCGCGCATTCTGGTGCTGAAATGAGTATTTTGATGATTACTATTTTGAAAGACCAATAATCCGTATCTAAGATACGGCGTATCCTGCCTGCACTCACCAAAGACCACAAAAGGAATGAAGATCAATACGCCTTATCCAGAGGACTCAATACGCAATATTCAAGATATGGAATCAATATAATATTCTGGAAGATATCAAACGTAGTTCCTACTCTAAGAAATCCCAGTACGCCGTATAAATACAGATAGATACAACGTATCCAACCGACTTCCAGACCTTATAAATAGAAAACTCAAAAACGAGTTTTAGGTGTGCAAAATCATATTCTCGATACCTAAACCACAAAAGTCGATTTTCAGAGGAGAAAAAGAGGAGAAGAGGTCGAGCAACATATTCAATTCAATAGGAGACATCGTGTATTTCCATATACTTTAGTAATCGTTCAGTTTTTGGTATCATTCATTAACTCGGTTAGTTTACCTTGGCTAAATTATTACTCTTGTATTTATTATGACGTTTAAAGGCTAATACCTTCAGGTATTAGCCATTATTATGAAGATATGAATGTTTGGTATTTGTTTATATCGATTTCTTGATTTATCGTTGAGTGCTTGTTTATGTTTATCAATTTATACTTGTTTACGCGCTTTTGTATGCGACCTATCATTCAACTGGATCTAGCAATAGTGGGACCAAGTAGATCTAGAGTCCGGGATAACTCTCCATATAGTAATTTATAATCTAGAATAATAGTATAGTTACACAAATATTGTCCTTCTAAGTCTGTGTCTAGGATACGCTTCGGGCTTAACTAGTTAATTGGATATTGCCGATGGTTTATTGATCGTGTTGACTAGCAGGTGACCTAGATAATTCAACAAATAACGTTCTGATTCCATTGGATAGTTGGACAAGTGGACTACTAGTGTATAGATTGCCATTAAGCGGTAAGTGGGTAAAGTCTCTATGAGCTAGGGTTTAACAAGATCACCATTGCTTTAATCCCTAAGATAGATTATAATCAGCAAATAAGGATGCTTTATGCGGATGCTTTAATTGTGACAGAATTAATGTGTCTAGGTCTTAGGATGATGTAACGCCTAAGTCTTAAGAATGATATGCCACCTCGAGAGAAGAAATCATTGCACTTAATAAACAAACCAACGTTCTAATCGGATTAATAATGGTTAATACAGTTTTCTTATATAAGGTTCGACCGCTCTTTTATCTTTTGTCTATCAGCTTGCGTGGGTAACAGTGTCTTGAATTAATTGTAGTCACCAACCAAACCGTGTCAGTCTCTCAGGCTGAAAACCCCCTTTTCCCGTTAGAATTATGATTTAGACTGACATAGGTTTAACATAGGATTAGAATAGAATTAACATAGATTAGATAACCAAGATATTAATTAAATTGATAGATTTAACCTCGCTCTCAGTGATCGACACCCTACTTACCACGAAACTACTATCGATCAGGTACATTGCCCGTTAAAGTGTTGTTTTTGGTTGAGTCTGCAAAATATAAATTTAAAACTTGAATCAATAAAATATACACCACACAATTACACATCATGAATACTTGGTGCTGATACGCCGTATCTCTTTTCCTAGATACGGCGTATGGGTCAGAAATGAGTAATGCCTTTTTGCATGTCTTCACAAATCACTCCTCAATTGCTGCAAATAACACTATTAAACAATTAAGTACACATTCTTGCAATAATTATACAAAAGTGGTTAGTTTATTCGGGATAAATAATAGTATAAATGTGACGTTATTTGATGTCATCAAATATCCCCCTACTTGAATCCTACTTGTCCTCAAGTAGACTCTAGATTATTGTATCTTAACTGAAGTCAAGGATTTTTCCGTTCAAGCACTTATTTTGTTTTAATCACCTGTACAAGACCAAGCACCTCACGAAATATGGAAGTGAAATCACTCAGATCACTCAACTAATCTAGGGTGTAACATTTAAGTGGTACGCTCAATTGCTCAGTCGTAATAAGCTTTGTATCATAAGCTTAGCAAGGATACACATCTCCACCACTAGAGCTAAGGAGAAACAAGTCAAAAGGTAAATTGGGTTTTATTAAAGGCTAAGGGTTAATCATTCTAACAGTCTTTCACCGATAGTATCACCCCAACAAGGCAGTTGAAGCACACATACACGGCTGTAACGACAGAAAAGATTAGGATGAAGAATGATATAGGGTAGGGACCTTCTAGTTTTCACGTAAACCAACAAGGAGGCTAAATCACACATACATGGCCGTAACGACGGAATAGACATGCATGACTCACTCCAACCTCATTCGAGTAAAACCTAAGGTTAATTACTAGGAATAGGAAGTAAATAATTGTTAAATAAAATTCATAAAACAAATAGATTAAGCTTGAACAAACAAGGTAGTTACTATTAACTTTTCCCCGACCGTTCCATGATAAAGACTCAAAATATATACAAACGCCTCGATCATAGAGATGACAAAGACAACCTAAGTTGGCGTTCCCATAACGGTCAACTTCCCTTACATCCCAAACTTACATACTTTTACAAAAGTGGTGATTTCGACGACTTAATACAAAACCATACATTGTTGACTTTTAATCCACGAATAATCGATCCTTCCAAGAATTTCTTCGGTTTAAGATTAACGAACCGACTATAAAACTTCCTTCTCTTTTTTGATATATTTTCTATTTTTCCATTTTTTTAATAACATAATCATCGGTACAATTTGACCGTCTTCACAATCATAATTTTTCCGGATAATTTTTCCTTCAACACTTCATCTTTGGACATAATACATAATCGTGAAAGTAGCAAAATATACGAGATACAAGTTTTCCCATTGCATTGTGCAAATTCCCGAACATAACAGAGATAGAAAATTTCACTTTGACACAAGAAATACAAAACTTTACACAAAAGCAACTAGCAACTTGATTAAAGTAGGCTTAATATACAGGGTAGGCTAAGATGTAAAGGTGTAACAAAATAGACATATGGTATGAAAAATACAGGAATGGCTCAATAGGTTTTTCTATGGGATCTTACTCTTAAAGTGAGAGTAAACAAAGGGTTACACAGGATTTAACTAACCAGTGTAGTTAGTTAATTCTACAACATTTAGGATTTTTGGTGTATTCTTAGAAATTTACCAGTTAAAAATGTTTCTTCATCTAAATCCATAGTACTCATCATTGTGGTCTCGAGTGATATACCAGGCCAAGTTCTAAAGTCCACTACAACACCGGCACACTCATATTTTTTGTAGAATTTTTAGTAAACATTTGGAAACGGAATAGGCTTAATTCTCACAAATTGGCATTAAAGGTTATAGTGCGCGAGGTCATGTAACTAGTAATTTTTACAAAAAGTTATGCTAGAAAAAAAAATTAATTTGGCATAATTTAAGCACATTAGTATGTTATTTGTAAAAGAAAGGGCAAGTAGGCGTTCTAATTCTCCATATCCCCCCCCCCCACTTAGTTTATACGTTGTATAGATAAAATGGGAAATAAAATTAGAACGAGGAACTCCCCTGATATGTTGCTCGGGACGATTCTCCAATTTAAGTCTTTTGAGCAAAAGTGTGTTGACGAGGCTTCAGAATGCTGCCTACGAGTTCAACACATGTCTTTTCCAGAGTAGACCATATCGTCGATTTTTCCTTATAAAGCAAGATCCCTGCATAAAAGAGTAGAAGACAAAGGTATGATTCATATGAGTTCACCACATGTATTTTTTAGAGTATACCATATCGTCAATTTCCTGATAGCAAGGTCCTGCCTAAAAGATTAGAAGACAAAGGTGCAATTCCTAACTCGATTATACAATGGTTATAATGCAGGAAAACAATTAAACACACAACTGTACAGGGATCAATATGCCATATCCCAAACCCTAGAATACGCCGTATGGAGTGTCTGGGAAGCCAGACTGGAGCAAACAATTTAAAAATATTTCAAGCAATTTAAAAAACAACCGGGTTGTCTCTCGAGAAACACTTTTGTTTCAGCTAGTCGTTAAGTTTGACTTTTTCCTTCCCAGCTTTCTTCACCAGTATTATGTAAATACATGTTCTATGCAAAGGTTTTTGAAATCTTGAGCTTGTAATCAATGAGCTATGTTGATGAACTTACTGCCAGACTTGATTTTATCACACACAAGCAAACCAAAATCATATCATAATGTATATAAAAAATAAGGTGTCAATCACTGTACAGAAGAAGTCAACAAAAGATAATAATCAAAAGAGTAAGAGAGAAGAGATCAAGGGTCAGGCTGGTCATCAGTCTAAGGGGCTGCGGAGGTGTTGGCATCGCCTATCCTAGGTCTGACATGCCTCTTATAGGATAGTCGTGAGCTGCCGACAAGGGCGCTGTCAAATGCCTGATAAGTACGACCATTGGCATCCATAAGCAGTGTCATATAACTGATCATCCAAGTAGAGACTCTGGTCTGCTCTATGATAGAGCTCTTGATAACTCCTCGTAAGCCCATAACA
Source organism: Tanacetum coccineum (assembly GCA_026074375.1). Taxonomy (NCBI): domain Eukaryota; kingdom Viridiplantae; phylum Streptophyta; class Magnoliopsida; order Asterales; family Asteraceae; genus Tanacetum; species Tanacetum coccineum. Next base: position 18,596 of record BQNB010115602.1, read on the forward strand.
CTCTATTGCATCTCGCGCACCTCCTCCTTGAGCCTATCGATCTGTGACATAGTCCAGGGCTGAGGAGCAGGTGGTGGCGGATAAGGTGCCTGCAAGGGGGCTGGAACAGCCTGAGTACCCTCGTCGGCTACAGGAGCACCCTCAGCGGCTCCAGGGGCACTAGCCATAGTAGCCTGCTGCCTCTTTACTCTCGGGGCTACCCAAGCCCACGTATCGCCGAACCTCGCACAGATGTTGAGCCTGTCAAGCTCATGTAAATTAATAACCGGAAGCTCGCTCATAACCACTAACAAACCTCTTAACCCCTGATCACCAACTAAACCAAGATGAGCCGCTAGACGCCCAATGAAGTGACCTCTAGAAAACCGAGCTCCACTCTTCCTCCCCTTAGCATGATGAAACAAATACTGTGCTAGCAGATATAGGACATTAGCAGTCCCACGGTCCATGGTCCGTAAATAGAAGAGGTCGACCCCAGTCACCTCCTCCGCCCCCTGTCCTCGACCAGAAATGCTACATGCAATCATCCTGTAGCATAGTCTCCTCACAGGGTCTCTAATGTGAATATAGGAAGGAGCGGTCCCCAAAAAGTCCCTGTCGGACGATATCTTTATCCAGTAATCCCTAAGATCCCCCTTGTTGGGGATCACTCTCTCCTTACCAGACCAATAAGCTCCAAACCTAGGCTTTGCCATATCCTCCTCAGAATGCAGACCTAACGCTAGAATAAACTGCCTCCAAATCATCCTCCTCCTAGCTCCACCAAGCTGAAAACATAATGTATCAGCAACATCAAGCCCATCTCAGTATCACTCATCCTACAAGTGCTCAAAAACTCCAGTAGAAACTCTCTAACTAACGGTCCCCTGACCTCAAACAACCTCCTCCAACTAGTAAACAATGCCTCCCCATCATCCCCAGTATATACCATACTCAGCCTATCCCCTAGAGTTTGCCTCATACCATCTGTCAACCCAACAAAATCCAACACATGTACCCTGTTAAACAGCCTACCCCATATCGTCTTGAGCCTCTGCTCGTAACTGTATACAACACTCTTGTCATATCCGTCGACTTGGTATCTGAGCCACGAGTGTCTTACGTCACGGTAAGGTAAAGGTGCTATATCTGCAAGAAAATCAAGTTAGTACACACATAAATAATTTTTTTTAATAGTTTCTGTTTCTGAGGTTGATATGGCGTATTAGGAGGATATCATACGCCGTATAAATTTTTTTAGGAAGATACTGCGTAAATGGCATATGAATATGCCGTATGGATATTATTAGTGAGTATACGACGTATTGGTGTGTGAATACGCCGTATAAAAAGGGTCACAACCTATACGCCGTATCCAGAATAATGGATACGTCGTATAGGGATATTTTGGGGGGAAATCTTTGATACGACGTATTCATTGAAAATGGATACGCCGTATCACATCAATAGAGAGAAAAATATTTGGGTTTTCCCCAGTTTTACCCATTTGACCCAAAGCTTTTAACAATCCAATATCACAAGTTCTAGTATCCTAAAAAGGGGGGCATATAATAGTCATACGGCACACATCCTAAATCCAAAATCTAAACCCTAACCCTAATTCTTATTGAGAAAAGAAAGAAATAGATTGAGCAAACATACCTTGTGATTAGGGTTTGAAAGATATAACAAACAATGGATTGAAATCAAGATTAAGGGTGCGGTAAAAAAATTGTTTAAAATGATAGTGAAAAATACGCCGTATTGGGAAGTGTCCAATACGCCGTATTGGACATTATTTGTTGACTAAGTCAAAGTGATTAAAAATGGTGGATACGGCGTATATATGTTACCATGATGCGCCGTATTCATTTGTGGGGCCAAATTTCAAAAGATTTTAATAGAGTAAAGAAAGACATACCTTGGCCTCTGCAATATCCTTGTGTGAGCACCATCCTTATAATACCGTTTAGGGTCGAACGGGATGCCAAATGGCACATATAAAGTTTTGATGAGATTTAATGGCATCCATTTGTTAAAATAATTCCAACTCACAATGTTAGCATCCAATGTTAAAAAAATTCTGTTGAAAACTTCATTGGTTTTATCGTGATTGGTTTTTAGAAGTTTGTTTAATCTTTTAGTGTCAATGTTACTTCCAGAAAGTTATGTCATATCGATATTTTTATCATTGTCCTTGATCATTTTTGGATTATTGGAAAATCAGTCACTAAGGCATAAAGTGTTTTGTTCATTTTCATCATATTCGGACAGTGACGTTTCGAATTTATCAATATTCTGAGAACTTACAGAGGGTTCATTTAGTGGGTAAGATTTAGACTTTAGATCATTATAAACGATGGCTGGGAATTCATTCTCAAAGCCTTTAAAGAAGTCTAAATCATCAAAGTAGCCAATTGTAGGTTCTGGTGACGGAGATGACGGTATGTTGATTTTATCATTTCCATTTTCCGAATCCGTTTTTAAATTATCGACAGAAATTATTTTACAAGAAAATAAATTTTTGTCAAAAACTATCATGTAATCTTCATCGTCAGATTCGTCAAATAAAATGTTAAAATCGATTTTGTTATTGTCAAGAGGACTTACCGTAGGTTCACGTGAGAATGCTACATCATATATATCGTCGAAGACTATAGCTAGGTATTATGTTTCAAGATTCATGAAGCTATCGTCCTCGTTTTCTTAATTTTCCGTCTTGTCGTACCTGCCAGTTTGCTAATCAAATGTTCGACCTTGTCTTCGAGCTTTTTCTTCTTCGAGTCTGATGTATTCTTCCATAATGATATTTGGATCATCCATGATAAACCTATGCTAGAAATCAAAAACAAAGAAACGAACTACAAGGCAGAGTACTTTATGAAAGTAATTAAATAAGCTAGAATTTAAACACCCAATTAAATCAAACAATTAAATTAATTACAAACAGAATT